>BOPN01004356.1:17500-20000 GCA_017312705.2 Penaeus japonicus | reverse complement strand
ATTCAACGGCCTATCATGTCTCCTCTCGGGACTCGGGCGGGCTGGTGGGCGGGCGGGCGGCGTGTTGGGATTGATTAGCGCCATCTATCGAGGGGTTTGGTCAACCTTTTGTGAGCGCCATCTCTTGGGTGGGTTGGCCGACTGTGCCAGCGCTATGTACTGGGGACGGTGGGGGGGGATTTGATAATAAGTTTAACGCCATCTATTGAGTGGTTGGGTTGTTGTTGTTGTGTGTGTGTGTGTGTGTGTGTGTAAATATATGTATATATATATATATATATATATATATATATATATATATATATATATATATATATGTATGTATGTATGTATGTATGTGTTTATGTATAGATACACACACACACACACACACACACACACACACACACACACACACACACACACACACACACACACACACACACACACACACACACACACACACACACACACACACACACACACACATATTGCATGCTATCTGTAACATGGTTTGATTAATTGTCTCTCTCTCAGGTACTCTCGTATTCAAGTGACATCTTGAGGTTGGTTTAAGGACAATAAACATTTCCATGCTACTTTTGACCTCACTATCTTACCATTCCTCTTAAAAGCCAATTGTGTTTCTTACTTCCTTCATGTCGTGAAGTGTGTGACATTTCCTTCTCTCCCAAGTTATTCCTTTTTCCATTGCGGTATTTCCCTCTTTCCTTTTTTATTCTTTGATTTATTTTCTTTTTTTTAACCCTTTGCATTATTATTCGTGTTTGTCATTACTCATTATTAATGTTATTATTAACAACGTTGTCATTATTATTATTATTATTATTATTATTATTATTATTATTATATCATTATCTGTTTAATACATTTTTCATTGGTATTGTTATCATTATAATAATCATTATTATTATCGTTATATCATATTATTGTTATCATTACCATACATTTACTACTACTTCTACCACTATTACCACTACTACTACTATTACTGTTACTACTACTACTACTACCACTACTACAGTAACTACTAATACCACTACTACTTCTACTACTACTACTGATACTACTACTGATACTACTACTACTACTACTACAACAACTACTACTACTACCACTATTACTTCTACCACTACTACTTCTATTATTACTACTACAATTACTACTTCTACTACTACCACTACTACAACTACTACTACTACTTCTACTACTTCTACTACTACAACAGCAACTACTACTACAACTACTACCACTACTACTACTACTACATCCACCTATGCAAGACCCTAATGGCGGATTGCAAGAATTCGTTGCAAGTGTGGTCATGCATCGAAAATCAATTCCTACCTTTGAAACAAGATTGTAGATATATTACTTTTTTTTTTTTTTTTTTTTTTTAGACATTTGCGGAGGAGGTTTGCGCTTTCGGAGTGCCTTCTGTTTTTATTGATAATGATGTTATTACTTTGTTGTTGTTGTTGTTATTATTGATGTTATTGTTATGCATGTTATGATCATTCTTCGGAAATTAATTCTCACCTACTCCTCATCTTCCCCTTCCTCCTGCTCTTCCTGCTCTTCTTCTTTCACCTCCTCCTCTTCCTCCACCTTAGCCTCTTCCTCCTCCTCCTCCTCCACCTCCTCTTCCTCCTCCTCCTCTTCCTCCTCCTCTTCCTCCTCCTCCTCCTCCTCCTCCTCTTCCTCCACCTCCTCTTCTTCCTCCACCTCCTCCTCTTCCCCTTCTTCTTCCTCTTCCTCCACTTTCTCCTCCTCCTCTTCTTCCCGCTCTTCCTCCTCCACCTCCTCCTCCTCCTCCTGCTCCTCCTCTTCCTCCTCTTCCCCTTCTTCCTCCTCCTCCTCCTCTTTCTCCTCCTCCTCCTCTTCCCCTTATTCTTCCTCTTCCTCCTCCACCTCCTCCTCCTCTTCCCCTTCTTCCTCCTCTTCTTCCTCCTCTTCCTCCTCCTCTTCCCCTTATTCTTCCTCTTCCTCCTCCTCCTCCTCCTCCTCCTCTTCCTCCCCGCATGTCCCGTGGATCCAGACCCTTTAATGTGACCTCAAAAGTTGACCCAAGCTAAACCTCAGTCGAAACTTCTCGTAACGTGGTTTCCTTTGTAAATTTATTCAACCTATTTCCGGATTTTCTTTTGTGTACATACTTTTTTTCTTTTCTTACTTTACCTTGGTATTTTTCTTTCTTTTGTTTTATCAAGTTTTTTTTTTTTTGTCTCTCTCTCTCTATCGGCCTATTCGTTGGTTTGTCTGTCTGTTGGTCTGGTGGTTATTCTCTCACTCTTACGATCTCTTTCTTCCTCTTTCTCTTTCCCTCTCTCTCTCTTTCTGTCTTGTTCGCGCTCTCCCCCCCCCCCCCCCTCTCTTTCTCACTCTCTCTCTTTCTCTTTCTCTCTCTTTCTCACTCTCTCTCTTTCTCACTCTCTCTCTCTCTCTCTTCTCTCTTTCTCTCTCTCTCTCTCACTCTCTCTCTCTCTCTCTCTCTCTCTCT
>BOPN01004356.1:7500-10000 GCA_017312705.2 Penaeus japonicus | reverse complement strand
TGTGTGTGTGGGGGGGGGGGCAGTGTGTGGGTTTGTGTGACGTATGTGTGTGTGTGGGGGGGGGGGTTGTGTGTGTGGGGGGGTGGGGTTGTGTGTGTGTGTTTCTGTGAGTGTGTTTATGTGTGTGTGTGTGTGTGTTTCTGTGAGTGTGTTTATGTGAGTGTGTGTGTGCCTGCCTGTGAGCGTATGTATGTAACCGCGTAAGAGCCGCGTATCTGGAGAAACTTGGCAAGGCAAAAATTAGGAGCCATTGTAAGCAAAGTTTCCACGGCCAGATCGGAGACATTGTCCCGTCCCTTGTAACGCCGCCGACAGCTGAGTTTAGTTTGATGTTTATGCTTGTCGACGCCGACACTCACTCAGGCACGCACTCGTAACTCCTCCGGCTCTGTTTCTAGCTTACTCTGTCGCTAGGTCACTCACTCCTTTAGCATGCTTTCAAATACGCACACGCGCACGCACGTACAAACACACACGCGCACGCAAACGCACACGCACGCACACACACACACACACACACACACACACACACACACACACACACACACACACACACACACACACACACACACACACACACACACACATCTTTCTCTTTCTCTCTCTCTCTCTCTCTCTCTCTCTCTCTCTCTCTCTCTCTCTCTCTCTCTCTCTCTCTCTCTCTCTCTCTCTCTCTCTCTCTCTCTCTCTCTCCCTCCCTCCCTCCCTCCCTCCCTCCCTCCCTCCTCTTACCGTCCATCTCGTTATTCTCCTGTTGGTTTATCGAGTGCGAGACGAGCACAAGGCGTCTAAACGAGAAGGAGGGGAAGGAGGGGAAGGGCGGGAGGAAGGGGAAGGGGAAGGGGAAGGGGAAGGGGAAGGGGCAGGGGCAGGGGCAGGGTATTAGGGAGGAGGGGAGGGGTGAGGGGGTTTAGTTGAAAGATATCATCAACTCTCTCTCTCTCTCTCTCTCTCTCTCTCTCTCTCTCTCTCTCTCTCTCTCTCTCTCTCTCTCTCTCCCTCCCTCTCTCTCTTTCCTTTCTTCTTTTGTTTTTGCGTTCGCCTCGAAGGGAAAAGAGGAGGTTGTTGTTACCATTGAGAGTGATTATACGTGTTGACTTATCTTAGATATGAGGATGGATATTTTTTTTCTTTTTTTTTTCTTTTTTTTCTCTCCCTGTCTTTAGATTTTTTTTTTTTTTCGTTATTTTTTTTTCTCTCTCTCTCTCACTTTTTCTCTTTGTCTTGTGTCTGTGATAAAAGGAGGTTGTTTAATGTAGGTGTTGATAGGTTTTTCTCTGTGTGTGTTTCTCTCTTTTTCTCTGCCGCTCTCGCTGTCTATCTGTCTGCCTATCTATCTATCTATCTATTTATCTATCTATCTAATTATCTATCCATCTATCTTTCTATCTCTATCTCTTTCTCTCTCCCTTTTCCTTTCAAGCATACCCTCCCGTTCACCCTTCCTCCCTCCCCCCTCCACCTCCCCCTCTACCACCTTCCTCCACCTCTTTCCCCTCCCCTCCCCTCCCCTCCACCACCCCTCCCCTCCTCTCCCTTCCCCATTCCGATCCCTTCTCCGCCCCCTCCCTCTCCCCCTCATCCTCCCTCACCCCCTCATCCTCCCTCACCCCCTCCCCTTCCCCCTCCATTGCCCACGGAGAACTTACTGAATCATTGATAAGGTCATGCTAAGCAGACACCGCTTGCTGTTGGACTATCGCTCGCTTGGTGCTTGCTTTCGTGCCTTTGTGCTTTTGACTCTGCTTGCTTTGCCTGGCGTAAGCTGTGGTAAGCTGTTTTATGTTTTTTTTTGTGTTTTTTTGTATGGCTTCTGTAGGATATGTAGTGTGGTTTGTTTGGTGGGCATTGGTATAGTTTTTCATGGTTTGTTTAGGTTGTGTTATGTGGCTTGGAGAGAAGGTATCGTGTGGTTTGAATAAGTTATTTAAGTTTATATGGAAGGTGTCTTTATGTTTTGTTGGGCGGGTTCAGTGCACATGGTATGCTTTATGTGGCCATTTTATTTTTTTATTATTATTTTTTTTTATTATGGTTACGCTCTCTCCTTCCCTCGCTTGCCTTCTCTTTTCTCCTCTCCTCTTCTCTCTCCTCTTCCTATTTGCTCTTCGACGCTCTCTCCCTCTTTCCTCTCATCTCCTCTCCTCCTCTCCTTTCCTCTCCTCTCTTGTCTTCCTGTTCTCTCCTCTTTCCCCTCCTTTTTCCACTTCTCTCCCCTTTCCCATTTCTTCCTATCCTATCCTATCCTATCCTATCTTCTCCCTTCTGCTCTCCTCTCCTCTTCTTTTTCCTCTCTTCTTCTCTTTCCTCTCTTCACCTCCTCTCCTCTTCTCTCCTTTTCTCTTTCCCCTCCCCTTCCCTTTTCCTTCCTCCCTCCCTTCCTTCCTTCCGCCTCCCCACCCCTCCTTCCCTACCCCGTCCATCTGCCGGGTGAGTCGCTAAGTAGATTACTCAATTAATTTACTCACGACGGATTAGTGTTGTAGCAGAGGCCGGACAT
>BOPN01004356.1:0-2500 GCA_017312705.2 Penaeus japonicus | reverse complement strand
CTCAGTTTTTTTTCTTCTTCTTTCTTTTGTATATATATCTCGTATTTTGTTTGCCTTCTTATCTTTCTCTATTTGCTTTTTATTTTTCGTATTTTTGATTTATTCTTATTTTACAGGCCCTTTTATTTCCCCCATCTCCCTTTTCCTTCCTTCATCCTACTTCTCTCTCATCGATTTCTTCTCCCTGTTCCTTTTTTCTCTTCCTTCTCTGTCTCCTTTTCCTCTTCTTCTTCCTCCTACTCCTCCTCCTCAATCTCCTTCTTCCCCCTTTTCCCCTCTTTCTCCTCTTCTTTTCTTCCTCCTCCTCTTCCAATTCCCTCTCCTCCTCCTCCTCCTCCTCCTCCTCTTCTTCTTCCTATTCCTCCTCCCTCTCCTCTTCTTCTTCTTCCTCTTCTTCCTCTTCCTCCTCCCTGTCCTCCTCCTTCTCCAATCCCCTCTCCCCTCCCAGTCCCAACCCCCGTTCCCCTCTCCCAATCCCCTTTCCCCCCCCCCCCCTACTCCCATGACCTCATAACCTCATGAATTATTTCCCTGCCATTGTTTTCCTCCGGCGAAGGACCGAGGAGGAATGTGCTTACGTATTTGGCCCAGAGCGGTCCTATAAACACAGGAGAGGATTTAGCTCAATATGCAAGGTATACATGCATTTTTTTTTCTTTTTGGTCGAGATGCGAGCGAGTTCTGTCTTTCTTCTATTTTTTTTTCTCGCTTTCTCTCTTCCTCTCTTTCTCTCTCTCTTCCTGTTTTTTTTTTCTCTCTCGCTCTCTATCTATCTATCTATCTATCTATCTCTCTTTCTCTCTCTCTCTCTCTCTCTCTCTCTCTCTCTCTCTCTCTCTCTCTCTCTCTCTCTCTCTCTCTCTCTCTCTCTCTCTCTCTCTCTCTCTTCCTCTGCCTCCCTCACTTACTCCCTTCTTCCTTTTTTATATTCTATTTTTATTTTTATTAGGAAGGTCAAGGGGATTGAGACAAGGGTAAAAAATGTTTTTTCTTATTTCTTTTTTCTTTTTCTCTTGTTTTTTTCTGTTTCTATATGTTGCTGTTTATTTCGGATTAATTGTATTTTGTTCTCTCTCCCTCCCTCCCTCCCTTCCACCCTCCCTCCCTCATTCTATTTTTCCTTTTTTTTTAACAGGAAGGTCAAGAGGGAATAGAGACAAGGGAGAGAGAGAAAAAAATAGATTCCCTCGAGGAAGGCCGATTGACAGATGGCGCAGCAGCTGGGTTCTGTTTTGGCGGAGTGTTTCTGGTCACGTTTGCAACTAATGATTGGGTTGCGTAATCGTTAATAAACTTGTCGCAGATTCCGACGCTGGTTCTCAATTCCGGAGGAGAGAGAGGGAGTGGGGGTGGAGGGAGGGAGGGAGGGAGAGAGGGAGAGAGAGAGAGAGAGAGAGAGAGAACGAGAAAGAGAACGGGAAATAAGAATGAGAACGGGAATAAGAAAGAGAACGAGAATAAGAATGAGAACGGGAATTAGAAAGAGAACAGGAATAAGAAAGAGAACGGGAATAAGAATGAGAACGGGAATTAGAAAGAGAGCGGGAATAAGAAAGAGAACGAGAATAAAAAAGAGAACGTGAATAAAAAAGAGAACGAGAATATAAAAGAGAACGAGAAAGAGAGAAAGAAGAGGGGAGACAGAGAAGAGGAGAGAGAGAGAGAGAGAGATGAGGAGATGGATAGAGAGAGAGAGAATGTAAAGACCATTAAGTTTCCAGGAGATACAATTAGAGACGATTAGAGCCAAATGTAAATATAATTTGTTGAAGATAGCTGTATCAAGGGGTTCATAATTAGTCCAGGGATTGCAACGCTTAATATGACATTTAGTCGGAATATTGCCCTTGGCGAAATCAAGTTTAATTGCATTGTTTTCATTTGATCCTCTCCTTTTCCTGTCCCTTCTTCCAGCTCTCATACTTTCCCCTTTCCCACCCTCCTTTCCCCCTCACATATTTCTTCTTCCCCCATTTTCATTCCTCTCCTTCCCTCCCTCCCTTCCTTCCCTTTACCTTCATATTCCTCCCTCCCCCCTTCCCCCCCCACTTCCCCTATTCACTCTTCTTAACCCTTCTTATCCCTTCTTATCCCTCCCTCCATCCCTTCTCCTCTCCCTTTCCCTTATCTCTTCGTATCCTTTTTTCCTTCCCTCTCTCACCCACCCCTCCCATTCTCTCCTTCCCTGCCTCCCTCCCTCCCCCTCCCTCCCTCTCTCCCTCCCTCCCTCCCTCCCTCTCTCCCTCCCTCCCTCCCTCCCTCCCTCCCTCCCCCCCTCCCTCCCTCCCTCCCTCCCCCCCTTATCCCTCCCTCCCTCCCTTGCCCCTTCCACCCCTCCCCCTCCCTCTAGCACCGTACTCCTAGAAGCAAGAAACCTAGAGTGTCATTGTAATGAAACCTATATTACGGGGGTAAGGGTATGGGTAAGGCACCGGTAGAGTGTGTGTGTGTGTGGGGGGGGGGGGGGGTTAGGGCTCAAGCCTTTGTTGCATGACATTGA
>BOPN01004355.1:125000-127724 GCA_017312705.2 Penaeus japonicus | reverse complement strand
GGCTTTGGCATAAATAACTTAATTGTACAAACCTGCACAATTCCTATGCATATTACATAGAATAATCATAATCTGCAAAAATATTCCAAGCTAACTGGTTTCAAAATTAATGCAGTATGCAGGCTACACTGAAGGCTACCATTATGGAACTGATTGATATCTGTGCAGGGGTTGAGACATCTAACATTCAACACAGCCTACTCTACAGTACTGTACTTTGTGGATGATGCATACATTTACAATATATAAAACTTACTTCCTAAGTTTATTCCATTTACCATGTTTACAAGCTTATAATCCACCTCAATTGAATAGTTGCATCCTAGAGTTAAGCACTGCTTTAGTATAGGAAAATTCAAATAGCTGACACCTGCACAATTATTCATTTGTGCAAATGATCCCCATTTTTTTCCTTTTTAGCAAATAACTTGGTATCCACAGTCATGACTTAAAGAATCAGAAACTATCTTACTTTTTTTTCATGAATATGTAAGAAAAAAAAAGAAGTAATGATAATAATAATACTATTAATATGACACCCCTTGCATTTTCACGCACATGTTAAAACAGAGTTTAGTTAGCTGCTTTATAATTATTCTGAAGTGATAATGAAGTGAAAATAGGCTTACTTAACATACGAATAACAAGGGTAGGGATATAACTATCAAGGAAAACTGACTTTGTTACAACTCATTCAGATATATTTACAGATGCAAGTTAATCATTCAAAATATGTTACCCTTTCATCTAAGAAATGGCCAAAAGTGGCAACTACACGAATGGTAAAAGAGGGTTCTAGGGATTACTGAAAATTTATACTCGTATGCTTTAAAATAACAAATGAATATGACACGCTGTCAACAACAATGGCAATACTGATTCTGAAATGATGAAGTACACCTACGGATTGCATTTCTCCATAACTGACCACGTATCAACTTCCTAAAACAAGTTACACCTTACCTTTTATCGCTATTTGGGGGGAAATAATGTGAGGTTTATAAGCATGTAAATTCGGTATAAAAATTTTCACATTTGCCGTTTCTTAGAATTTATGTTCTTTTTTTTCTATCTTCTCTATTAATAGTGTGCTCTTTATAAATTGGTAAATGTGTTTGATTCTTACTTTTACTTTTGTGCGAGTGATTGTGTGAGGGTATGTGAATGCATGTAAGCATGGATACACACCCATCCACAAACCCACTCACATACCCACATGGGTGATGTGTGGGTGTGTGAGTATGTGTGTGTGCATGGGTGTATGACTGAGCATGTGTATGGGTATGTAAGTGTGTGTGTATGAGTGAGTGTGTGTATGGGTCTGTGTGTGCATGGTTGTGTTAACCCTCTCTGGACGGGTGGTACACTACGGTACCGCTCATTCAAGGGCCCGGTGGCCGGGGGGCACCATATGGTGCTAGTCATTTAATTGATTTAGGCCTAAGCGTTCGAGAGCCCCAGCATTGTGACATGCAAGCTGGAATGCCCCCGTCGTAGGTGGGTTAACATAGATGAGTGTTTATGTACGGGTGTGTGCTTGTGTGATTGTGCATGTGTGAGTATGTGTATGAGTATAAGTATAAGTGTGAGTGTGTGCGAGTGTGTGTGAGAGTGTGTGAGAGTGTGTGAGAGTGTAAGTGTGAGTGTGAGTGTGAGTGTGAGTGTGTGCGTGTGCGTGTGCATGTGCATGAGAGATTGAGTAGGTGTGAGTGTGAGAGTGAGAGTGAGAGTGAGAGTGAGTGTGAGTGTGAGAGTGAGAGTGAGTGTGAGTGTGAGTGAGTGTGAGAGTGAGAGTGAGAGTGAGAGTGAGTGTGAGAGTGAGAGTGAGAGTGAGTGTGAGTGTGAGTGTGAGAGTGAGAGTGAGAGTTAGTGTCAATGTGAGTGTGAGTGTGAGTGTGAGTGTGAGAGTGAGCGTGAGAGTGAGAGTGAATGTCTATGTGAGTGTGAGTGTGAGAGTGTCAATGTGTGTGTGTGTGTGTTAGACATATATAACACCATACATACAATATACTGCATAAGTATGTGCATACTACATACTCATGCAGACATTTACACATACACATACATATACACACACATACATACACATTCACACACACACACACATACACACACACATACACATACACAAACACACACATACATACACATACACGTACACACACACGCACACACGCAAATACTCAATACACATACACTTACACGCATGTAAACAAACATACGCATGCAAGGCACGCAAGCACACACACATGCACATACACTCACATTTATACACACAAATATTCTTGCACAGATACATGTATGCACAAATGTGTGCAAACTTGCATGCATGCACGAATGCACAAATACATGCACACACATTTGCACACACACACACACACACACACACACACACACACACACACACACACACACACACACACACACACACACACACACACACACACACACACACATTCATATATGAGTGTGTTTCTATGGGTTTGGGTTTATACACTTGTAGAACTTTATTCTTTTAATTCTTAGTCAACTACCTCTAACTGAAGCCAAACGTAGTGCTAAATTTCTAACATGTATGTGTTTCAGTTGAAAATATTCAGCTCAGAGTCATTACTTACAGTTTTGCTTGAGGAAAAATATAGGAAATTCAGAAGAAGAAATTCCACATGGAGAGAGTGAACTGATAGCTATGAGATTATTCCACAGCAACTTTTTCTGCAGCCA
>BOPN01004355.1:100000-120000 GCA_017312705.2 Penaeus japonicus | reverse complement strand
TTTGCCTCTGCATTTCCCGCTCTAGTTCTTCTTGTCGCCTTCTTTCAGCATCAAGACGTGCTTTCTCTCTTTTTGCTTCTTCTTCTCGTTCTCTGTTAGTTAAATAAGAATGAAGATAATTCAAAAGCTGAAATCTAAACTGTAAACTGTCATTCAAATTATCTTACTTACAAATAAAAATGAGAATTCATTTCCTTTTACATCTACCTTAAAGATTACTAAAAGGAAAAAAAATATCAAACCTATGAATGACTCCTTTTTTCAGCATTTGCAGGAGCCTTTCAATATCAGTAAAACAAATGTCAACAACATACCTACGAAGCCTCTCTTCTGTCTCTCGTCTCTGAGCGTCCAGAAGAGCCTTTCGTCTTCTCTCTAATTCCGCTTGTCCCTTTTCAAAGTTTTCTCTTCGTTTATCTTCAAAAGTGTCTGAATTTGAAGTCATAATTAGTATATACATATAAGAAACCAAAAAAATATGATTTATGTTATGTGTAAGAGGTGATCTATTCCAATGCAGCTTACATCACTTAAATCCAACTTTAACACATCATCTCGTTTACCCTAAAAATGTAACATGATCATGTTATATTTTTTAACATGTCTTTAATATAAAAAAAATGTCCTTGACCCACTCATTTACCAATAAAGCTCACTCTTGCAATGATATTTGTTTTCTTAATTATTATATCTAACAGCTAAAATAAGATGAAATGATCCTTATTCATCAAAACTGGAAGGCATGAGAAGATATTTTCATGACAGAAAAAAAGAGAAATATACATTCAAATAATAATTAAAAAAACAAAAAAACAATACTACAAAATCAAACATGCATACAATAATGATTTGACACACTACTTACTATCATTAGCAGCCCCTAGAACTTCAGAAACTGGTGTACCACCAGATCCTGCAGAATGGATACTCGATGTTCTTTGACGACGGTTAGTTGGTGGGATCAGATCTGCTGGAAGGACTGTAGGAATTTTGCTCCCTGCCTTTGCCGATTCACAAAGGAACATGGCTAGCACAAACTCTTCACATGATAAGCGCCCATCATTGTCCACATCTGACAAGGCCCTAGAAGAGAAAAGAGAGTAAGAAAGAAAATCCAATTTTGAAATCATTATAGTTTACATCTCTTTTCTAAGACTGCCTCTCTAAGATTATAAAAAAAATCATGCTAGTATTTTCTTTTTCAATATAATATTCATCTTTAGAGAATCACAAAGAATAGCCCGATGATAATAAAGCAGACTAGTTACCATGTAACACTATCCATTTAAAAATAAAAGTGTATTATGAATAGTGGGTGAACCTATTGGCAAGACGTGTCTACTGTTTACAGGTTATGAAACACAATCCATATTCTTTGATATCTAAGGATAGTGCAATGGATAGTATCATATGTTCCATTTAGAGAAGAGTTTCTGCTAGGATTTTTAAAAGCCAGGAATTTGTGTGCATCTGTCTGACTTTGAGTATTTGTGTTATATGTATGTCACTGAATGTATGTTGTGTATTTCTTCAATCATTTATCTATCTATCAATACAAGACAGCACCGATTAGGCCCAAACCGCGACATCGGGATTTGCTCACAGTTGAAGCACATACACAGTCATGAAGTATTATGGCTGTAAAGGTGCTAGCTTCAGAGCTACAAGGTTCCAAATTCAGCCTAAGACCACATTTTGTGATGGCTTTAAGGAAAAATATTATTTGGGCTAGTCTGCGCTACCTGGAGGGTGGAGAAAATACTTTCCCTATCCCTCTAATTTTTAGCTAGTGCCACCAGTGTTGTAGACCACCCATCCTGACAACCAGTTAGGTCATTAGGTGCCCCATCCACAATGGGTTAATACATGTATATAATACAAATAAACTGCTTACCATATTTGAGCAAGTGCTTGCTGAGGGAGCTGAGACTGGATGAGAATGTTCCTTGCTTGCACACCAGAGAGATAGCCAGATTTGGTTCTATCAGTCATGTTGAACACTTGTGTATACTTGAGTTTACTAGCTTGAGGGACTGCCCAATCGCCTGGTGTTTGTGCACCTCTGTTTAGAAGCAACAAGTTAGAGCTCATTCACCTATATAAAGTATCAAAGTGAGATTTCATTGAATTAATAAAAAATGTAAGCTATACCACTTTGAAAAGTTGGGGAAACATATTAGAACATACATTTCATATACTTAAGAATATCTAAATATTCATCATTGTAAATTTCAAAGCCAAAACACACATGCACATCTAGATTACTAGGTGCCTTAACTAAATCAGTCTAGTATCAAGTTATCTTGTGGGTAAGAAATCTTTTTAAAAAGGACCTAATTTCCTCATTTAATCTAAAAATTCATACAATTATACAAAATAATGAAAGAGAATAATGATATAATGCTCAGGAAGAACATTCTCATTCCTATATTTTAGTGCAGTTTATTTACCCCGAGTCCTGACTGGCTGTACGCTGAACGGGAGCCCCAGCTGGAGCTGCTGGAATGCCACCTGGAGCTGCTGGAATTCCAACTGGAGCTGCTGGAATACCACCTGGAGCTGCTGGAATTCCAACTGGAGCTGCTGGGATTCCAGCTGGAGCTGCTG
Organism: Penaeus japonicus; assembly: GCA_017312705.2. Classification (NCBI taxonomy): domain Eukaryota; kingdom Metazoa; phylum Arthropoda; class Malacostraca; order Decapoda; family Penaeidae; genus Penaeus; species Penaeus japonicus. The sequence goes on along the minus strand of BOPN01004355.1, from coordinate 117,393 downwards.
GGATTCCAGCTGGAGCTGCTGGGATTCCAACTGGGGGAACACTTGCCACTGGTCCTACTGCTGCAATACCACTTACAGGGGGAACAGCAGCCTGAGGAAAAGGTCTCTGAGTTTATAATCACATCTTATCAGCCAGGTCGCTTGAAAAAAAATATGCAAGACAGCAAAGATATCAAAATGAATTAGCTAGACAGCAAGGATATGAATGATTCCACTAACCTGCATAGGCTGTGCCATATTGGGAGCAACTTGGGCTACAGGAGCAGCAACCATGGGAGCAGCTGGTGCTCCAGCCATATTCATAATACCAACTGGTGCAGCTGGCATGGATGTTGCAGGTACAGCTCCTGACACTGCTCCCATGGAAGCTGGGACCAGGGGCTGTGTGGGCATTGCTTGGTTGACCATTCCTGGCAAGGGAATACCTCCTAAGAGGTAGATAAAAATATAAATTATTATGCATGTCTTAACACTAAAAATGTAAACAAAAACAAAAACAAATCTACTAAAAATACAATTATATTACATCTTTCAAAAATATACTTTATGTCAAGAAAAACTAATACTAATATCTTCTTTATGCACACAAATGCTATTGCATTTCTTATAACAAATGGGTTTCAAAATATCCACTCTTAATAACTATGACTAAAACAAAACATTACCTCAGTTTTGTTTGTGGTGAAAGCATGATTAAAATACCAAAAAATAAATTATCTAACAACAGTCTACATAAACCTGGGACTTAAAATATAAATAGACTATGTAAAACACATTTTATCTCAAAACTTTTCATAAAGATGGATAAAATATATATGCACACAAGTATATATTATTATTGCAAACTTTTCTTTCAAAATTGATAACGAAGAAAAAAAATCATACCTGGCACAACTGATTGAACTGGTCTAACACCTGTACTTCCAGCAATCATTCCTGAAATATTCATTTCAGTGATATCAATGAGCAAAGTAAAATGCAAAAAGCTGAGAGAGAGAGAGAGAGAGAGAGAGAGAGAGAGAGAGAGAGAGGGAGAGGGAGAGGGAGAGGGAGAGAGAGAGAGAGAGAGAGAGAGAGAGAGAGAGAGAGAGAGAGAGAGTGAGTCATAGACAACATTGTGATTCTGAGAGAATAAACATATCCAGTAAACAAAGTCATTTATTTACAAAGAAACTGAAAGTTCAATGCAATCCCTTTTGTGGGACCCACTAGAAGTTGTATTTTACATCATAACTGCAATAAAAAAACACAAATAATCCCCTGCTCTTATTTGACCTTTGCTTTCCAAAAGCAAATTGTGTTATAATTTTCACATAAAAATTAGTTTTTCATTAATACCCTAAAAAGTCAGCTTCTGTGCTACAACATATCACATGCAATCATTCAAAATAGGAAACTGTAGCAGGTTGGGCTGTCTTTGTCACTGGGACTGCATGCATACAGCACAGGACACTACTATGGTGCTGTTTTCATATATATATATATATATATATATATATATATATATATATATATATATATATATATATATATATATATATATATATATATATATATATATTTATATATATATATATATATATATATATATATATATATATATATATATATATATATGTATATATATGTATATATATATATATATATATATATATATATATATATATATATATATATATATATATATATATATGTATATATATATATATATATATATATGTATATATATATATATATATATATATATATATATATATATATATTATACATATATATACACACAAACACACATACACACACATATATATACATATATATACATATATACATATATATATATATATATATATATATATATATATATATATATATATTTCATATATATGGCTCCACAGGTGCTTATTCACCAGTGGTCAAGCTATTTATGAGCAAAATTATTATTAGAATAAAACCGTATTGGCTAGTGCATGTCCCTGACATCATTGGGAAAATCAAATAATAATAAAAATGTATCAATGAATTTTGTAACTTAAAAAAATAGATCTGTCTTCATGTTACAGCTAGATAAAGTTCATCTGAAACAACAGAAAAATACACATCATGATTTTGGAAAACTAAATAAAACAAAAAAAAAGGTAACAGAAAATACATCACAAAAATCTTCGGTATTTTCTGTTATATAAAACAAAATATTTACAAACAGTAAACCATCTTTACAAGATTTCTACTTGATGATCTGGCATTATAACCACACCAACTGCAAATCTGTAAAAATCAACATTTGAAATCAACACATAATTTCTAAATAAATTCAAGTATCGCAGACTGTATTATATGAAACCAAAAAGGATACTCATGTTGCCCACAGTACAAGAGGTTTCATTCCTCATGATAAGCAAATTCCCAAAAATAGTTTACATTCCAACTATACAGAGATACACATGCAACTTTTCAACCAAACCATATGAAGATAAAGGAGAAAACCTATGTTGTCAATCATCATAAATTGTTTGCTATCAGATTGTTTGTCTGGTAGAGATGTGGGAGAAGAGGACTATGTAACAGTTGTAGGAATAATAATAAATATAGGTTTCTTTAAATCTTTTTAGGTCAAAGGAAAATTTGTACAAAGGCTCAGTGGTCAAACTCCAAAAGTATATAATTTATAACAATGTTCAGACTGCTGATGCACTTAATTATATGCACAACTTTTGAAATTTCACCCATTCACGCCAGGGCTGTTCAGGCTTTGCACGGTCGCAATACTGGGGTTCTCGAACGCATAAGCCTAACGCCTCGAGATTCTCAGATCCACAAACCGCGAGCCTGGGCTGCCCGCTCGCTCAACTTGAGCGCCAGGCTTGTGCTAATATCCCGTCTTGGGCATCTGACGCAAAAACCACAAAACGTGTCATCACGTCAACCGGCTCCAATGGGTTAAGGCATATAGTATGACATTTTTAGTGTTTCATATTCTTTCATTTACCTTTGGAATATCAATGCACAATTCTAAGGATGATTATCTTTCTAGTATTAGTAAATGCAATTTACTTTAAAACAACCAGTAACAGACTTCCTGAGGTACTAAAACACCAGGAGGCTTAGTACTTATGCTTTCAATTCCTTTCCTCCCAAGTGCCCTCCTACAAACCTTCTGAGTTTCCAAATCAATCATGTTATCAAACAAACAAATAATTGGTTTGGTAAGTTATATGTAAAGAATAGTGGGGGAGAGTGCTGTCTGGTCTATTTGACATTTACAGCACAAGTGAGGATAAGGTAATAACTTGCTGCTTATGGTGCACTTCACAAAAAATATCCTACAATAAAATGTCTAATTCAAAGAAAAAATAACATTGCCAACTCCATCTATATTGAAATAATTTTCTACATTACAGGAATTACAGACAAATCCTGCTTATAATAAAAGGTGCCTGGAAAGCCAGGATCACACCAAGCAACACCAACTTTTGGAGGAAAGTTAACAGTGCACAACCTAGCAGCAATCTTACCTGCAGGGGCAACAGAGGCTGGTGCATTTACAGAGGCAGCATCAGCAGTAGAACCTTGGGCTTGAGCTGAAGCAGGACAAGCATTTACTTGAAAAGCTAATACATTTTCTCAAGCCTTAAACAGACATTTACCAGAGACTAACAGACAGCAGCTGTGCAACAAGGTTTGCTAGTATTACAATATATCTTTTTCATCACTTTGAAATGTCCATAGCAATGATTTAATGAAAGCATTAACATTATCCATACAATAATCATGACCTTTTCTGTAATTTTGTATTTTTTTTTTGTCAAAATAAGGGTAAAATCCTTTATCTTTTCAAATCAGTCATATAAAAGAATAATTGTTCTCCATAAACCTATGAAAAGAAAACTTATACAGTTTCCATATCGTACCATAACAGATCATTTATCATAGATGTATATAATCATGTATGCTTTCCACACCAAAGTGCATTTTATAATTATCCTTTCTTTAAACATACTTGTTTACTGAACTTTTGACTAGACTCAACCTATTTACGACAAGGCGTATTTTTGCCTACAGCCGCTTCCACCGGGAAGACAACAAGTGCGCAAAGCTTCGTGCCGGGGTGTTTTTCCACTGCATAAGGTTGTGCTGAACCTCTCAGTATTTTTCACCCACCCTATTCTTATGGTTTCCATGTAAAGACATTACCATGTTCAGAGGAACAATATAAACAATTGTACATGTATATACAAGTCAGTACATGTACTTCACATGATGTGATGTGACATGACATCACAGCTAATTGACAAATTAGAAATAATTTTACTTTTTCTTTTTTCTTGGCTAGTCACATTTGATTTCACAATAGCTTTTTTAATCTGATCTTTTTATTCAACTGATCAGAAGCAGAAATTACCATATTTTTTTATGACATACTACATTTTATGACATTCAAACACCTAAACTAAAATAAGAGAGACTAAGGAATTATGAGAAATAATTATATTTAAGAACAATCTACCTTTCTACTGCTAATTTTCCAGCACATCACAACTACCTCGCAGGGAACTTGGCAACAAGAGACTTAACATTTCAGGACATCACCCAGAACTAGGGATACTTTCTGATCACATGATAGGATGTCAACCAGCATAATTGGGTTAATACTATAAACCTTAAAAAATATAATAAGTTTTATAACGGGGCTTCACTCTTGGACATTGAATACTGAGCACTCTAATTACATAATTCTGGACTTTCTGGTATCGCCAATTTTGGCCCCAAGAAAGATGGGCCAGAACCCACTTTGTTTCATTTCTCATGTTGTGAGAAATTACATCTTTTAGAAGCAATACAAAGAAAACAAAATAGAAGCTAATTTCAATATTTTGTTTACAACTGCCAAATGAAATTATGTATCAAGACCAGAAAATGGATACAAAATGAACTTCTACAGCAATGATGCACAGGCTGAAAAATTAGTTTCCAAATACTCTCATTTCTTCTTTCATACTCCTTTTCAAGTTCAATCAATAATTTGTTCAAAAGGAACACATGTGCTAACTTCTGAATTATTTGGCATATCTATTGTACATCCAGTCAGCCTGGACAGGGAAGTTCAGAATATGAATCCAGAACTATAATGCTCAATGACCAGTGACACGGATTTCAAGTCCAGTGATATTCCCATAATACTGCAAATAGAGTACACTGCTTTATATCAAGCTGAGTTACATTTTTACTTTCTATATCAATTTATGATATCCATCGTTAAAATTACAGGGTTACTTAATTTCATGGCTCACACTACCTGAAACTTATCAATTCATCCGCTAATTTAGAAAAGAGGATGAACAAATCCCTACCACTTTTACCCTACTGCTGGTTCTTAAGCTGTATACTTTATTGCTTGGTGATTGTCCTTTTAACTATTGGCATGATAGCAACACCACTTCAGGGAGAGTTCAGTATAATGGTCCTTGTTAAGATTTGAAATGGGAGATTAATGTACTCCAATATGAGATTTTGGCGAGCTACCAACTATTCCAAAAGATATGGGAGTCAGAGGAGTATCCCCTAAACTAATCAATTAGTCATAAATATCCTTATACAAAACGTAATAAATACACTAAAATTATGCAATTTGCTTAAAATCTACTTCTTTAATAAGCTGATCTGCTAATGAGAAATATAAATGCTCTTAACCCAATGATGACAGTGTGTCACACCCGTGTGACACGGCAAATTGCCTGATGACAGGGCGACACACCAGTGTGACGTTCCCGATGCAATATTGCATAGGACTGGCGTAGGGGGTTGCCGCTTCTCACCGGGCCCGTCAGGATTGGGTTAATTCCATGAGACAACAGTGAAATTTGCAAAATTGCATCAGAACTTTGGTTACTGAGAAGTACCTAACCCTAAGTCTATAATAACCAATGAAGATGAAAGTAAATGGCATTTACATATCTCAGTTTGTTTGCTATCATCATGATGTAATGTGAAATAACTTGCAGAATTTTCTAATTGCAATAATTGTAGTCTTCCATTTATACAACATGGAAACAACAATCCTTCTATGAGAATTGCCATTTCTGTTGTGACGTGTTGTTATGATCTACTCTATGGTGTGGATTCTTCATTCCCTTTCAGACTCTATTTCTACAAAGCACATTCCCACTTCCTGATGTAACAAATCCTGTGTCATTCTGGTACCATGGTGACCTTCCATTTCCAAAGTGTTATGAAAATTACTTATAAATGCTTAATCTGTTATTAAATAATAACTCCTTAGCACTGCATAGTTGCATTTTATAGCCAATTCAAAAAAAAAAAAAGAGAAATGGGTCTCAAACCAAATGCCCAAAAGTTAACATTATTGCATCAATCTAAGAGTTTCATATGAATGCCTGGTGTACTGTCTTCTGCTCAGGAGATATAAAATTGGCATGGAGAATATGAGGATTGTAACAAAAAAATTTATATACACTATATATACATATAAATATAAATATATACTAATGTATCTATCTATCTATCTATATATATATATATATGAATAATTATGCATGTGCATACTTTAATATCTATCTATGTTCATACTAATCTATATACATAATATAAACAAATATAAGAATAACTATGCATATAAAAGAATAAGTACATACATATATACATACATGTGTATGTATGCATGTATACACACACACAGACACATATATATCTATATATCTATCTATCTATATATATATGCATACTATATATATATATATATATATATATATATATATATATATATATATCTATATATATATATATATATATATATATATATATATATATAATATATATATATATATATATATATATATATATAAATATATATATATATAAATATATATATATATATATATATAAATATATATATATATATATATATATATATATATATATATAAATATATACATATATAAATATATATATATAAATATATAAATATATATATATATATAAATATAGATATACAAATATGTATATATATATAAATATAGATATACAAATATGTATATATATATATATAAATATAGATATATAAATATATATATATATATATATATATATATATATATATATATATATATAAATATACATATATATATAATATATATATATACAAATATATATAGATATAAATATATATATATATATATATATATATATATATATATATATATATATATATATATATATTTATATAGATAGATATATATATATATATATATATATATATATATATATATATATATATATATATGTATATATATATACATAGTTATATATAGTTATATATAGTTATATATAGTTATATATAGTTATATATAGTTTTATATAGTTTTATATAGTTATATATAGTTTTATATATATATATATATATATATATATATATATATATATATATATATATATATATATATATATATATATATATATATGGCTGTGTACAGAGGTGGCCACACACAAAGCCCCAGCAATCCTGTTCTGTTTAGCAGACATGAAAAGGATCTGTTCTGGAGATGGAATATATCTCACTGCATATTAGGTCATGCTTGCAAATCTTTTTTTCTTTCTGGGAAACATTATTCTTGAACATCAACAACAAGCCTATAGTTTAAAAGTTATCTTCATATCATATGTGTCATACTTCTAAAGCAAAATTTCCTCATGAGCTTAGTTCTAATGTATTTAGGTATAAATACATAGACCCAATTTTTCTTCCAAATGTTTTTATAAAAGTAAACAAACCAAATGTTTTGAAATGTGCCACAATAGTGGACATGAGTGGGAAATTAATTGCTCTACAGATAGAACTTCCTCTTGCAGTATTGCATTTGATGGATTTCCCCCAAAATATATTAGAGCAAAGTTTCTTAAATGTAAAAAAATCATGTGTAAAGCAGAGATTCACTTGGTACTTCAGCATATCTTAAGTAAGTGTTACTTGGTCATAGAAAAACAGGCTAATTAAGGTATAAACTGTATGGGAAAACAAAACACCACACTTCTTGTTTCTAAGCTTTAAATGTGACATCAAGGCTGCATTTTGGATACTTATCTTACCATGGGGATTATTAATCATATGTATGTGCAAATTAAAAAATCTGGGTTTACTCATGAACCGACTCATGGGAAGATTAAGGTAATTTTCACGTAACCATATAAAAGTAAATTGATTGCTCTTCTTGGTTATTCCCTTAAGTCATAACATAAAATTTGAACTTTGTATTGGCAAAAATTCAAATACAAAGCCACTAATAGATGACAATGAACACCCACTATTTTACAAGCATCTTGGCTAAAAGTGGGCAATTTATAACAATTTGAATATACATAAATTAGTTGTTAATTTGAAGATAAACCAACCCAATCACCACTTTTTGCAAAGAAGGCACATATCTATCTATATAAGGCACATTTAATGTGATAATTAATGTGATTTTAAGGAATGGGTATCATATGGTTGGTGTATTATAATAAATCCTTGGCATTTCACACTCTCTGGTAAACACTCCACTACCCTGCCCTTGAAGTTTTGGTGAAGATCTAGTAAGGAAGAATGATCTGAAGTTAACTTTATTATCTAAGTTCATGCTATTTTCCTTCATATTCACCTGAAAACCTTACAAGCTTACTAGTGTATAGAATGTCATACTACATACACATCATGCTTTTTTCTTCTTTTTTTTAATAAAAAAGGTAATGAAGCAAAACATGCACAAATGAAATGTGTTCTGAGTCCACACTTACGAAGATCCATGGGCATAGGTGCTGTCACAGATCCTGGTGCTGCCCCTGCTGCTGATTTCGACATAATTCCAGGACTGACTCCCATTCCCGACCCAGGCATAATACCAGATCCAACACAAGGTACACCACTTGCCATAGTTCCAGATACCATTCCTGGTGCCATACCAGGTATGTTCCCTGTCTTGTATCCAGCCATATTCCCAGGCAATATACCTGATACAGACCCAGGAACAGACCCCATGCCAGGTGCAGTCCCTGGGGTGGAGCTAGGTATACCCACATGGGGCATGGGCATAACAGGTGCAATGGAAACAGCAGGGGCTGACACAGGGATAAGGGCAGGGGAAACAGACACTGAAGCAGATACAGGGTGAGATACAGGGGTGGAGTTTACCACAGGAGAGACAACTGGACCCGGTGCCATAGCTGGGGTGACTGAGGGGCCACTACCTAGACCCACCAGCTCACACACCCCAACCCCTGCCACCCCACTGCCAGGCATTCCAGATCCTGTTGGAGTGCCTAAAGGAACCAACAATGCTTATCAAAATGAATACACTAAATCCTTTATCTACCACTTTGTATCATTAATAGAAAAGTTTATATTTATTTTCCTAATTTTCAAATATTCTAAGGTTCACATAAATCTTGTGTAAATGACTAAAACCAGTAACATTGTTCTTATCAATAATAGAAGAGTAAAACATTATCTTGTAACATGCATGAAAATTAAAATTACTGCCACACAACTGTAGTTAACCTATACAATAAACACGGAAGTACACGTTCTCAGATCTTTTCATAATGCCTATCTCACCTGCGCTAGATGAAACTGGTGCTGCAGCTGCTCCAGATAAGCATGATAATTTATAAAGTTGCATTCAGTAATAGCCGATTGCATCACTATCATTTTTACACATGTTGATCTACATTTGCAAACCAATTTGTGCACTATAGTATAATATCTAATACAACATTTTAGATAATCTTATGCTATGCTAAAATCTTTGTAATATACTTGTAATATAAAATACAAAATATTTGTAAAGTCAATCAAACCTTGAAAAAGACAAATACAATAACTAATACTAGTAATAAATAAATAATAATAATTCAAATACTATATTCACATGAGTGATTAAAATCTCTCAAAAGAAAAGGTAAGCCTAGAAGTTTTCTTTCATTTTTTCTTCCTTACCTTTTACATTTATGTGCATTACTGAATTAGCATGGTCTGATGATTTGTTTAAAATATAATATGTTTACCATACTTTGTATTTTGTTAGCATGTCTGGTTGCTATGGGTCTGAACATTATTCACCTATACTTTGCATTAGTGTTCAAAAGTGCTTCACTCAATAATTTTGTGGACAATACATCTACAGTAACAACAAGCTAGCCCAGAGAATTTCTCATGTTCTTGAAGCTGCAGCCCTAGGAATACCTAAAAATGCTTTCTATCTCTGCATTTCTTCCAAAATTACGATTAGATAATGGTTACATACCATAAAGAATACTGCTACACTAAATACTGTAACAGATATATTCAAATACAAAGACATAATTAATATAAATCTGATGTAAATATGGAATATCCCTATTGAGTGTTTTAAATTCAAAACAACCCCTACCGGTAACAGACAACTGGGTGGCTAAACAACAAATGGTAATCCCTTCACATGCATGGCATGAGCACACTTCACTTACTGTATCACCTATAATAAGAATTACTCATCACAGATTTCAATAATATAAGCACACATTTACGAAGATAAGAACCACTGTGACTTGCCTGCCGGCCTCCAATCCAACCTTTACCAAGCTTCGCGCACCTAACAGTATAGTTTCCTTTATCTATGTATAACTTTCTTGCTACCTTTATTGTAGTAAATCTTTTAACACCAAAAATATCAATTATGAAATTCAAATTCTCGCAAGCAGCAATTGCAGGATGATCAGATCCAGAGGTCTGGAAAAAAATGTGAATTTTTTTTCTCTTTTATACAAAACCAAGCATCCTCATGGAACCAATTTGGCATAATACAAACAGGTTTTCTATGCTTTCACATCAATGCAATACATTTTACAAGAATATAATTAGGCCTATAGGAGCAATCAGTTAGTAGACAGAGTGGGATAACATACTGCAGGCATTAACCCCCAGTGCTCTCCAAACTTTAGAAGAAAAAAAATCTAGTAGTTCACACAGTTGGAATAGCCGTCAGGTCTTCTTTATTTCAGTATCATTTCGGGTAAAAGTTTAGCTTTTAGCTGGAAAAAAAATCCTTTGTTTATGTTCAGAATGATTCCCCTTGCCATTACTGCTACAACACCAGCAGCTATGAGCCTGTGCAAGCAATGCACATCCTGGGAGCCAAGATATGCATTAAATTCAAGCATGTTTACCACATCACAGGACCCTGAAGATTATACTGATGAACATTACAACTCACCTACTCCAGGAAGAATAGGGGTAGAGCCAGCAGAGCTTGGTGGACAAGCTGACTGTTTAAGAGAAGCTGGCAAGGTCTGAGGAAGATTAAATCCCCTGAGTTTCAGATTGATAAGTTTGCATGCAATGCTGAACTCGTGAATATCCATCTTTCCATCTCCATTCACATCTGAGAGAGCCCTAAAAAATAGAGAGAAAATGAAATTATTATCCTATATCTATTACCAATTTCAAAATCTTATTGTGATATGCTGTGATACCTAAAAAAAACAACAGAATTCCTGCTATTCTTAGATCCAATACCTTTCTATATATATGCTACCTGTATTACACACATGCTAATGCCTAACATTTGCACTGTATCAATGGCTAACAAGTATGCCTACTATACATGTGTGAAGGTTGGAAGGAATACAGGCCATATGATAAAAGTTCCCACTGCATATTGATTTTAACCCATTAAAGACGGGGGATAGATTCACTTGCCCAGCCCCTAGGATGGGTTTTATTTCAAAGCAAGGCAGCATCATGCAACATACTTTGCCTTCCCCAATCTTTTTCAGTCAATCATTGTAAAACTAGAGCCATTTTAGTGTTTTAATTTTTGTGGGTTTTATTCTGTTAAAACTTATGTGTAATATGGCTGCAGTTGACTAAAATTGTAGTATAGGATCCATATCAGCCCATTATTTTCTTTATACTCTGTGTGATAGAAGTATTGCTGTTTTATGGGAGTACAAAAAGCAACTTTACTTTTTTTTGTATTCAAGTACTGTTATGAACAAATACGAAACATATAACCATCTACAATAAAGACAACAGGAAGAGGAAGGAAACCTGTGCTTTTGACTGTGTTTGCCACAGTAAAAGGCATTCCTATTGGCACATTTTAGACACTGGGCATGGTTTGAGTCACCTCCCTCTTCTCGTTCTGTCTGCATTCCTATAGGCACATTTTAGACACTGGTTTGAATCACCTCCCTCTTCTCCTTATGTCTGCAAATCCTTCAACAGCGATACTTTAGAGCAAGAGATTGGCAACTTGCTATGTGCCATCACTCTATAAAGATAGTGCTTGCTAGAGACTGTGGATAGGTGCCATTCAAGGCTCTCTCTCCTGCTAGTACTAGAGGAAAGTGGTGCTATCTAAGTTTTGGATTTTAGATTTGCTTTATATTATAATAATTATGACTGTAATTATCATCATCAGTCACTCCTTACTCATTGCACAATAAAACAGCACAGTGATCCAAAATCCCTGAACGTCACGTACATCATGATACTCATCGTAAGGCCAAAGCTCTTGTGTCATGTATATCATGACACCCATCCGTAATGGGTTAAATATGAAATAAATAAAAAAAATGGAAGCTTCGTTTGTGTAACATCCAATTCATGATAGTGACAATCCTTCCAGTTTTCAAGATTATTTCACCAATTTCCATGAAATTAACCCGATCTTGAATTTATGATCATTAAAAAAACAAATGCGATTATTCTCTTATCATATGTATAGCATAGGAGTCAAAAATAAAAAGCCACTTTTATATTAAGCTGTGCACACCATTTCCTAAATTTCATATATCTAATGAACACAATTCAATGGCAGCCTACCCACTTTTGTTATGGATGACATACTGACAGAAGTTAAAATCTTACAAAAAACAAGATGGTGGACATCAAAGGAATTATACCCATCTTATCAACAAAATTACCTAACAATTTAACCCACTCTGGACGGGTGGTACAGTACTGTACCGCTCATTCAAAAGCCCAGTGGCCGGGCGGCACAGTATTGTGCCAGCCATTCAATTGATTTAGGCTCTCGAGAATCATTTAATAAAAACTTCCTACCAGAAAATAGAATGGGAATTGGAAGATCAAACAAATTTACAATCTAATAGCAATTATCTACATACTAAATTCTACTAATACAAAAAGATAAATTTCCCCATATCAAACAAAATCAAGCAAAACTTACCAGATGATTCCCAGAACCGGTGGAGGCAAACGGGACTGAAGGAAGAACCCCTTGGCCTGTTCGCCAGTGATGAAAACACCGGCAGGCCTAAGAGTATTGAACTGTTCCTCATGTTTCACCCGCTCCCCAGGTGTTACTATCCATGGATCAGCCATCTGTTAGAAGAAGGTAGAGATACTCATGTCAACAAGATCAAATAGTTTCAGAATCCTGCAGAGAAAGAAGACCTAGTATTCTCATGTAACTAACAACAGAATGTGAGGAATTGCATTCATTATGAGAAAGATGAACTTCACCTGAAAAGAAAACAGGGAGAGACAGAAAAAGAATAAAAATTACCAGAAAATAAGGAAGAGGAAAACACAAAACACAAAAGCAAAGGAGAAAAGGAGCAGATAAAAGAAAAAAAAGAGAAAGAGGAACAGGCAAAGAACATCATAGAAAGAGAGAGAGTTAGGAAAGGTGAAAAGGTGAGGAGACACAGAGTAAAAATTAATCTACACTGTGCTGCACAAATATCAAGATTTGATATTTCTTCTTCTTCACTTTGGGACTATGTCAAGGTTTGGTAAATTGAGAAATAGCCCATGTATTCCCCAATGCAGAAATGTATTACTTATTTTGGTAAAGTAATTTGAATAATTTGCTGGACTGACAAGGAAGACTGACAGGAGGGAGGAGCAGCAAATGTGGGGTTGGAATACACTTGTGTGCACGTTACTGCCACCTCATTACCATATTGCACACTGCTTTGAATACCATTAACTGTAATGCTAAAGTGGCAATAACATGGCTAATACCCTCTTCTTAACAAATTTGTATGTATGAAAATAAAATTGTTTTTTAATTTAGAGATTTAGTTGACTAATTATCATTAATGTGACCTGGGAGTTTCTGACCAGTTCCCCTTTCTTCTAAAATACACAATTAGCCCTTCAGAGAGAGGCTACATCTTAAGATGTGCAGCCTGGAGTGGGCATCTGCTAGACTAATGGTATGGCATATGAGTCTATTTTCGGCATGAAAGCACTGTGATACTAATAAGCATTTAGTTACACAACTGAAGGACTAAATAGCTTGTACTTTCAACCATACAAAAAATACAGAATGACAGTGATCTCATCCCACGAAACATGCCCATCCCAGAAGATTAACCTATTGTATATGAGGGCCCAAGTGTCAAAAATAGAGAGTATTTTTGACACTGGAGGCACTGGCTAGAAATCAGATGGACAGGGAAAATATTTTCTCCCAGAAGTATAGACTTTCTGCAAATAAATATTTACAAACCTCCATCCACCACCTCACCATCTTTCCAGGCACCTATAGAACTGCTTCCCTATATATTGAAGCCTCAGGTTATTTTCATTTACCTAATAGCACTGGGAAATAATCAGAGAGCACTGGCTACTGTTAATGACAGGTGACAAGATATCACATCAAGTGGTGGCAGCGTCAGCTGCCGGGGACGAGATAATTTGTCATGGCTATCCTCCTGGCCAAAGCGGCGGGTAATCGGGCATATAGCACTTGGCCACAGCCAGTGCTGACGAAAATCCCGAGGCATTAGGCTTACACATTTGAAATATCCCAGTGTTTCCACCATTTGCAGCCATGACAGCCCTGTTGTTAATGGGTTAAGGTCTTGAGCATTCTTGGAAGGCTGTAGCTCCATGCTGGAAAAGTAATCTCCATGGTCAGAGAATCTGTAGGTGCCCTCCAGAATTCTGGCCTACCCTCACTGTGGCATGTATAGATGCCATCTATGATCACTGGGTTAAAAACACATGATTTTTTAGAAGACAGAGCCAAAATCCATTCAGATCATTTCAACCCATCAAGTCTTAACCCTTCCACAATCAGCATGTTTTGCATGGTTAGATCACTTTCATACTGCATTTTTCCTTCTATCGAAATTACAAGCTATCTATTCCGTAAGTTATGATGCACCAACATAGTAAATGCTAATTAGCATCATTTTGATAATATATCATATATCAACTTACATATCATATCAAAAGTCTAAAAAATAATGGAAAACACACACTTTAACCCATTAACAACAGGTGATGTAATATCACATCATGTGGTGGCACTTGCTGCCGGGGAAGCAATATCATGTCTTGGCTCTTTGTACGGCTAGCATGGCGGATGATCATCCATAGCAGGTGGTCACAGCCAGAGCAGAGGAATAGCTCACGGAATTAGACCTGCACATATTACAATACCCAGCCTTAACCCATTGGAGCCGGTTGACGTAATGACACGCTTTGTGGTTTTTGCATCAGACGCCCGGGACAAGATATGAGGGCAAGCCCGGCGCTCGGGTTGAGCGGGCGGGCAGCCCAGGCTCGCGGCTTGTGCGTCCAAGAATCTCGAACACTTATGCGTTCAAGAAACCCAGTATTGTGACCGTGCAAAGCCGGAACAGCCCCGGCATGAATGGGTTAAGACTGGATGGAGCCAAAACCGTCCCGGCATTATCAGGTCAAGATGCACAGTCCCAGTTGAGCATCTTAAGAATATATAATTCAATTCAACAGACACGTCGTCTAACTGGCCGTCAAATTCCCCATTGTTGGGCACTTGCATTAAAAATAAACAAGAAAGGATACCTGCCAACTCATGTTTGTATTACTTTCAGAAGTTAAATTACTGTTACTTTACAATAGTTGATGTCTTTCAGAGGCTGAATAGTTGCTTTCTTGTGAAGCAGCTTTAGCCCATTCATGCCGGGGCTATTCCGGGTCTAAATGATCGGAATGCCGGGGTTTTCGAACGCATAAGCCTAGCACCTCGGGATTCTCGGGCGCACTAACCGCAAACGAGCACTGTACACCCGCTCACTCCAAGCACCGGCCTTGACCAAATATCTCATCGCTGGCGTCTGACCCAAAAACCACTGAACATGATAGCAAGTCAACCAGCATGCAAATGGGTTAAAGGCTGATTTTTTCTATTCATATTGGCTGTTTACTATACAGATCCACTTAAAACTTCCTGTGGTCTGTGATGGAAGGCCCAAGGTCTTCAGTCCAATCCAATTGCTGTGTGGTGTCAGGTAAATGTCACATCCTCCAAGCTAAATGGTCAAAGACCAATAAACCTTCTACATGTATATTCTGAGAAGATAAGAGCCTGAACTGTTCCTTACTCACCAATATATTGCCAGGAAGGATGTTCTATCTTACCAGAATATGTGCTGTGAAGGTTTGTTGGCTTTTTCTCGAGCCAATTGACAAGCAGGTTACACTAATAAGCACAAGGCCAGTGGTTGATGTGTATTTTAACTTCATTAGAATAATCATTTATCTCTTTATTTTGGCAAGCCACCCAAAATAGAAATAATGCTTAACACATAAATGGCTCCTTATTATTCAACATTTACATCTGGTATTCCTTGTAACTTCTCGAATGCAAATCAATAAAATCTATAAATACCCTAAAGTTGCTAGATCGATCCCGGATGATCTTCTAAAATATGCTTATAATAAGGAAGATACTAAGACCCGGAAAACAATTCTTCGAAAGAGACCTGCAACATCACCAATTGCGGGTGGAAACTAACTACCTTTATTTGCTCTAAAACCATAACTTTCCCAAGGAAGAAAAATCAACTGACCATCCACAGAGATCAATGACGACAACTGACACAATTTTAAATAACCCATTACCTTATTGAGCCGTATCGTTGGTTATTTTTTCAATATTGAGTCATGTCCCAGCGCCTGTCAGACGAAACCGTAATATTGACCACTTGCTGCCAAGAGTAAGTGATATGCATTTGTTTACATCGAGGGTGGCTTTTCCCGCTTGCTTAAATCAATTATTTCCGGTTTTATAAAATGATTCATGATGAAATATCATTATAGTATTAGTTCTGGAATGAAATATGAACTAATTAACAAAGGGATGTCTACACGAAAAATAGAAGCTTATCGCTTACTTTTGCCTTACAGGAAGAGCAGACGACCGAATGTCAATGAGACCAGTGATGCCAGAAGAAAGTTTACACCCCAAAGTCATTAACCAATGCTGGTAGCTCTTCTCGGACTCCCCTACGCCGATTTCTAAAGACAATACTAAGCTTAAACTTTGTATGTTAGTAAATCAGTCCAATTTCCGTAGATGAGGGTGCGCACTAAGAACTATGAGGAGGTAGAGTGTTGGTAC
>BOPN01004355.1:90000-97500 GCA_017312705.2 Penaeus japonicus | reverse complement strand
TAGAGACAATGGATGGGCGCCATTCAAGGCTCCCTCTCCTGCTGGTGCTAGGAAAAAGTGGTGCCATCTAGGTTTTGGACGTTAAGCTAGCACGATATTACGGTAATTATAGTAATTATGACTGCAGTAGCCATCATCACTCATTCCTTTTTCATAGCACAATAAAATAGCATAGTATTCCAAAATCCCCGAACGTCATGTACGTCATGACGCCCGTCGTCAGGCCAAAGCTCTTACGTCATGTATGTCATGACACCCGTACGCAATGGGTTAATACACAACCAGTAATTTACAGAATAAAAGTTGATGCCAGGCTGCAAATAAATATTTACAAACTTCCATCCAACACCTCACCATCTTTCCAGGCACCTATAGAACTGCTTCCTTATATATTGAAGCCTCAGGTTATTTTCATTTACCTAATAGTACTGGGAAATAATCAGAGAGCACTGGTTACTGCATCATGGTTAATCATAAGGCACACAAGCAGCCTAAGGTACAGTCTTATACCTTGTCCTTGATGCTGAATAAGCTAATTACTATCTGTCAATAAAGGTATAGAAGATTAACTGTCAATAACAGGTGACAAGATATCACATCAAGTGGTGGCAGCGTCAGCTTCGAGGACGATATAATTTGTCATGCCTATCCTCCTGGCCAGAGCGGCGGGTAATCGGGCGTATAGCGCTTGGCCGCAGCCAGTGCTGATGAAAATCCCGAGGCATTAGGCTTACGCATTTGAAATAGCCCAGTGTTTCCACCATTTGGAGCCATGACAGCCCTGTTGTTAATGGGTTAAGGTCTTGAGCATTCTTGGAAGGCTGTAACTCCATGCCAGAAAAGCATGGAGATCATAGAGTAATCTCCATGGTCAGAGAATATGTAGGTGCCCTCCAGAATTCTGGCCTATCCTCACTGTGGCATGTATAGATGCCAACTATGATCACTGAGTTAAAAACATATGATTTTTTTAAAAGACAGAGCCAAAATCCATTCAGATCATTTCAATCAATCAAGTATTAACCCTTCCACAACCAGCATGTTTTGCATGGTTAGATCACTTTCATACTGCATTTTTCCTTCTATCGAAATTACAAGCTATTTATTCCGTAAGTTATGATGCACCAACATAGTAAATGCTAATTAGTATCATTTTGATAATATATCATATATCAACTTGCATATCATATCAAAAGTCTAAAAAATAATGGAAAACACACACTTTAACCCATTAACGACAGGTGATGTAATATCACATCATGTGGTGGCACTTGCTGCCGGGGAAGCAATATCATGTCTTGGCTTTTTGAATGGCTAGCATGCCGGATAATCATGCATAGCAGGTGGTCACAGCCAGAGCAGGGGAATAGCTCACGGAATTAGACCTGCACATATTACAATACCCAGCCTTAACCCATTGGAGCTGGTTGACGTGATGACACGCTTTGTGGTTTTTGCGTCAGACGCCCGGGACAAGATATGAGGGCAAGCCCGGTGCTCGGGTTGAAGGCGGGCAGTGCAGGCTCGCGGCTTGTGCGTCCGAGAATCTTGAACGCTTATGCGTTGGAGAAACCCAATATTGTGACCGTGCAAAGCCGGAACAGCCCCGGCATGAATGGGTTAAGACTGGACGGAGCCAAAACCGTCCCAGCATTATCAGGTCAAGATGCACAGTCCCAGTTGAGCATCTTAAGAATATATAATTCAATTCAACAGACACGTCGTCTAACTGGCCGTCAAATTCCCCATTGTTGGGCACTTGCATTAAAAATAAACAAGAAAGGATACCTGCCAACTCATGTTTGTATTACTTTCAGAAGTTAAATTACTGTTACTTTACAATAGTTGATGCCTTTCAGAGGCTGAATAGTTGCTTTCTTGTGAAGCAGCTTTAGCCCATTCATGCCGGGGCTATTCCGGGTCTAAATGGTCGGAATGCCAGGGAATTCGAACGCATAAGCCGAGCACCTCAGGATTCTCGGGCGCACTAACCGCAAACGAGCACTGTACACCCGCTCACTCCAAGCACCGGCCTTGACCAAATATCTCATCGCTGGCGTCTGACCCAAAAACCACTGAACATGATAGCAAGTCAACCAGTGTGCAAATGGGTTAAAGGCTGATTTTTTCTATTCATATCAGCTGTTTACTATACAAATCCACTTAAAACTTCCTGTGATCTGTGATGGAAGGCCCAAGGTCTTCAGTCCAATCCAATTGCTGTGTGGTGTCAGGTAAATGTCACATCCTCCAAGCTAAATGGTCAAAGACCAATAAACCTTCTACATGTATATTCTGACAAGATAAGAGCCTGAACTGTTCCTTACTCACCAATATATTGCCAGGAAGGATGTTCTATCTTACCAGAATATGTGCTGTGAAGGTTTGTTGGCTTTTTCTCGAGCCAATTGACAAGCAGGTTACACTAATAAGCACGAGGCCAGTGGTTGATGTGTATTTTAACTTCATTAGAATAATCATTTACCTCTTCATTTTGGAAAGCCACCCAAAATAGAAATAATGCTTAACACATAAATGGCTCCTTATTATTCAACATTTACATCTGGTATTCCTTGTAACTTCTCGAATGCAAATCAATAAAATCTATAAATACCCTAAAGTTGCTAGATCGATCCCGGACGATCTTCTAAAATATGCTTATAATAAGGAAGATACTAAGACCCGGAAAACAATTCTTCGAAAGAGACCTGCAACATCACCAATTGCGGGTGGAAACTAACTACCTTTATTTGCTCTAAAACCATAGCTTTCCCAAGGGAGAAAAATCAACTGACCATCCACAGAGATCAATGACGACAACTGACACAATTTTAAATAACCCATTACCTTATTGAGCCGTATCGTTGGTTATTTTTTCAATATTGAGTCATGTCCCAGCGCCTGTCAGACGAAACCGTAATATTGACCACTTGCTGCCAAGAGTAAGTGATATGCATTTGTTTACATCGAGGGTGGCTTTTCCCGCTTGCTTAAATCAATTATTTCCGGTTTTATAAAATGATTCATGATGAAATATCATTATAGTGTTAGTTCTGGAATGAAATATGAACTAATTGACAAAGGGATGTCTACACGAAAAATGGAAGCTTATCGCTTACTTTTGCCTTACAGGAAGAGCAGACGACCGAATGTCAATGAGACCAGTGATGCCAGAAGAAAGTTTACACCCTAAAGTCATTAACCAATGCTGGTAGCTCTTCTCGGACTCCCCTACGCCGATTTCTAAAGACAATACTAAGCTTAAACTTTGTATGTTAGTAAATCAGTCCAATTTCCGTAGATGAGGGTGCGCACTAAGAACTATGAGGAGGTAGAGTGTTGGTACTGATCTCCTTCCACACTTGCGTGCACCGCCCACTTTTGATAAATTTGACAGATCGCATATTATGGCATGACAATCAGTGTACAGGAATTGTTAGACATTAAAAGGATCATTACTAAGAAAAAATCTCCCGATTTTCATTCATCGAATGAAACCTTTTGACATTTCACTGATATATAAGTGCACATTACTTTGACATTTGGCTTAAATAGTTGCACTCATTAGAAACAATATATACGCATATCTTTGTATGGATCTAGATTTAACATAGCTTTGTTTCAAATCCTGAAATGTGATTTGTGAAACCGACATTTGTGTATACCTAAAAATCAATCACAAATCAATAAGGTACGGCCACAGAACAAGATTTATGCTAACAGATAGTCGAAGAGATGTGAATTATTGGACTGTGTGCAATAATTCACATCCGTTTCATAGCTCTCTCCCTCTCTCTCTCTCTCTCTCTCTCTCTCTCTCTATATATATATATATATATATATATATATATATATATATATATATATATATATATATACATATATACATATAATTTTCTTTAAGCTTTGGCTATCACTGTTTTTGTTAATACAGATAGACTCAATATGAAAAATTTCCTTTAAGTATTTTTCGCACACACACATACACACCCACCCACCCACACACATACACACACACACACACACACACACACACACAAATATATGTATATATATATATATATATATATATATATATATATATATATATATATATATATATATATATATATATATATATATATAAATGTATTTATATAAATGCTAGAATACATTTCAAACAAACATAAGAACAGCTCCTAGTGCATAGAAAGACAGAATATAATAGCAATAAAAAAAACGTCCTGTTCACTGCAAAACGATATCCTCCCTCAGTTCTCCATACCTCGAACCCCCGTCATGTATATGACTTTTTTCCTCGCTTTGACTGCCGTTGTTGTCTCGTTGATGTATATATATCAGGACTTTTTTTGTTATTGCTATTACATTCTGTCTTTCTCTGCACTAGAAGCTATTCTAATGTTTGTTTGAAATGTTTTTTTTAACATTTATCATTGCTGATCTCATAGTCAAACGTACATTTATTCATTTATGTGTGTGTGTGTGTGTGTGTGTGTGTGTGTGTGTGTGTGTGTGTGTGTGTGTGTGTCTGCGATGCCAGTAAAATCACAATGTCTGTTATAACCAGTGTGTTCTTTCTCTGGAGTATGTAAATTTGTTTGTACTGTATATTTGCTTTTGCTTCACGATACCCCTATGTATCGTGGGATTAACAGCTTAGACGAGGTTAATTGTTGCCATATGCGAACCATCAATCGGTTGCCCTTGCACTTATAAGCTTGATGGTACTAACTGTGATTCTACTTTGCAATGTGCGCCTTGCAAATGTCTTGTAAAAAACATGCGCTACTAAAAGTTATTGATTCCCACAAGAACTTGCGCGTGGTTGTGATTGGATTCCCCTGTTTCTTCGAGTTCCCTAGTGAGAAGGGTTTTTTTGCCACCAATTCTTTTTGCCCGGATGTAGATTTCCTGTTTCTCCTTTATTCACCCTTCCTTGGCCTACTACGAGGAATGTCTCTAATAGAAATATATTTACTTAGCTTTCTTGGTTGCGCAGAGCTAATCGAGTGTGTAACCTTTTCGAAATCCTCGTTAATTTTCCATGCTTGTCTCCCATCTTAGTATTGATAAACGAATACTGGAGACTGGCTATCTACATCTTCCTGACGAATCTACTAGAGTGAGTGAGAGGGAGTTTCACTCATTTTTTTTAATTCCCTGAAAAGACAATAACTTTTGACACAAGTAAACTGACAAATTCTTGATACAAAGTAGCGGCCATATGTCTAGTTATTCGCTCGTGTAATTGCATTTAACATAATGCAAAATTTTCCCTTTTCATACTTCGCTTACCTATTAAATTTTGTATTGAATAGTGGTGCTAAACTGTTCGTGGAAATGCCTTCATATGCTATGGCATTTTTTAGAATAAAGCTTAAAGTATAACGGATGCAATATGACAGTATTCCCAGCATTTTGATGTGTCTATATCTTTGATTTAAATTTAGGTATCACTTAATTTATTCAAAGACAAAAAATAACTAGATTTTTTGTGTGTCAAAAGGTGTTAATATCTAAAAAAATTCCAGAAAAAAACACACTCTAATGTATACACTGTGTGTGTGTGTGTGAATCTCTCTCTCTCTCTCTCTCTCTCTCTCTCTCTCTCTCTCTCTCTCTCTCTCTCTCTCTCTCTCTCTCTCTGATACATGCACATAGTGTGTGTAGGCAGTGAACTACACTCTGTACCGCCGGACGCTGCCGCACTTCCATGGCGCTAGAATCCCGGTCGACGCCCTTCCTGACCAAACTGAGCGGCTTTTCCTTGACGTAACCCCGAAACCTGGGTCTCCTATGGCCCAGGCGCCCTCAAAGGAATATGACACCCAGAGGGCGGAGTCAACGATGACACAGCTCCTCCTCCAGGAACCAAACCCCAAGAGATACCGTCTTCTGGGCGGGGACTCAAGGTGGACCGAAAGGTCAACAAAGGTCGATTCACTGGTTCACAGCAGCATTTGACTCAGCATTCTTGATTCAGTCGGAGTCCTGGCGCGATCTCTGCGCCCAGTGTGAGGAGCTGAAGTAACGTAACCATTAAGGATACTCTTGACATTACTCCCCCAAAGAAACTCAAACAGGATATCTAATGTCTGAATTGTTCATACAGTGTTTCTTATGAACAAAATCACAAATTTTATGCAAAATGTACTCGTTCCAATGCGAAGTTGGTGATTTAAAATTTATCACTTAAAGCAGCCGCACCACATCAGCCGACTATGCTTCACTAAAGTAAATGCCAGGTTGTAGCCAGTTTTAACAGAGCAAGCGTCCAGGAAAAGATAATTAATTCACTGCAGTTCCCTCCAGTTCGCACTGAGGTGTTCTGACTTTTTAGATTTATGTCAATATTTACCTTATTATTTATCGCGTATCTCTGGAGAAAAAAAATGTTATGAAATCTCGTTAGCTTAATTAAAAAAAAAAAAAAAAAAAAAACAGACAAGGAAGAGAGATAGCAGTGTTTTGATTCCGACTTCAACAAATTAATTCATGGGATAGTGTATCTAATGGTGAATCACGAATTCTGATAATTATTTCCTTTTGATAACTTTTCTGTTTGTTTTAATCATCATATACTAACACATATAGTTGTATCTTATCATCTTTGTAATTATTTGATATATTTTAAAGTGCGCAATAACTTTTGACACACACGCACACACATCTAATGTCTGACTTGTTCTTACAGTGTTTCTTATGAACAAAATCACAAATTTTATGCAAAATATACTCGTTCCAATGCGAAGTTGGTGATTTAAAATTTATCACTTAAAGCAGCCGCACCACATCAGCCGACTATGCTTCACTAAAGTAAATGCCAGGTTGTAGTCAGTTTTAACAGAGCAAGCGTCCAGGAAAAGATAATTAATTCACTGCAGTTCCCTCCAGTTCGCACTGAGGCGTTCTGACTCTTTAGATTTATGTCAATATTTACCTTATTATTTATCGCGTATCTCTGGAGAAAAAAAATGTTATGAAATCTCGTTAGCTTAATTAAAAAAAAAAAAAAAAAAAAACAGACAAGGAAGAGAGATAGCAGTGTTTTGATTCCGACTTCAACAAATTAATTCATGGGATAGTGTATCTAATGGTGAATCACGAATTCTGATAATTATTTCCTTTTGATAACTTTTCTGTTTGTTTTAATCATCATATACTAACACATATAGTTGTATCTTATCATCTTTGTAATTATTTGATATATTTTAAAGTGCGCAATAACTTTTGACACACACGCACACACACACACACACACACACACACACACACACACACTCACGGACACACACACACACACACACACTCACGGACACACACACACACACACATATACAGTCACATAGACATACACGCGTGTAGTTAGAGCATATAAGATTAACTGTGACATTATCCATGTAGCCGCGCTGCCATCGCCATCCTACTGACACCACAGTAGAAATAACGTATGGCAGAAGAGGACGCCGTTTGCCCCGGTCGTAATTATGCTAAAAAAGA
>BOPN01004355.1:70000-85000 GCA_017312705.2 Penaeus japonicus | reverse complement strand
GCTCTGTCCTGCAGTAAATAAGTTGAGGATGTCTATATTCCAGGGCGGGCGTGGGTCACGAGAGGCGCAAATTCGACCATATATGTAGTACAGGGTGGGAGGAATCTATTGATGCCAATGTCGTGTTATTTAGTAGGGAGGCACCATTCTGAAAATTTACCATTTTAATAAGAAAGTCGTCATTGTTTTTATCATTTGTATTTTATATGTTTAGGGGCCCTTGAACTCCCCCTAAAGTATTTTTAAGTATTAGTCTGTGATGAGTACAACCTGATAGTGTCTCAGTGTTGAGTAATCTTTGCAGCCTCCATGCCCTAGGTGCTCTAGAAAAGGCCAGCAAGCCTCTACCATGTATATTTTGAGTCCATATTTGATGATAGATCACCAGGGAAATTTATCTCAATCTTGCTGAAATTTACTTGATTGAGGTTTTTGGCCTTTTCAGATGGCTGACAGGTATGCTATTGTAATTGGTATATGAATCCAAGGCATTTTTCTTCAGAATACTGAAGTAGTGGAAGTCTCCTGATATGAATTCATGCTTGCTAAGTCATGACAGTAACTGTATATGCTCATGTGTGTTTGACACAAATGGAATGAATAATAGACCTTTATTCTATTGACGATGGGGCTAATTTGGCTGTGCTTTGCTTGTGTGTATTCCCAGATCACGGAACTTGCTTTTGTGGTACGACTCAACACCTCTGTGCGTCATTACTATTCTTTCTTTTTTTTTTTTGCCAGTTTTTACAGATTTTTCATAATCAGAGGTAAATATTAGACATTTGATCAGGTATATCAGAGTTGTAATACATGGAATACATTTATGGGAGATTTAAAATGGGTTTGTTACAATGTTGTAATTATATTTACATTAGGGAAATATACTTATGATTATATACACACTGTTGTTAGCATTGTAAGAGGAAAAAGACTCTTGCTAATAATTCTGCTGGTTGTGATACCTGGAAAAGTACACAAAGTGGGAAACTATCGTAATCATAATATTAAATTTTGTTTTGGTGCAACAGAATTAGAGTACTTAGACAAATGCAAACTGACATGCTATTGAGATAATTATTTCTTTTCTTTTCTTTTCCTTTTACAAAAATGGCTACAACTACATTACTTTAATGCCTGTATCTATCAAATTGGTTTGTACACTTACATGACAAAGGTGATGCATATTCTCAATACAGGGATCACCTAGAAGAGTCCAAGAGGTCTCATGATCAGCCTGAGGTCACAAGAGATATTGGAGTCGTCTTTCTAGAGTAGTGAGCTTCTACCTGCATACACATCTGCTTTTTTCATGTTCCTCTGATAGCAGTTTGTGCCTAACTGCAGCAGAAGTTTCTGCAGAAACACTTGTTCTGATGGGGGGTTGAATAGATAGATAAGATGGTAAAAATGGTAATAAAAAGGACAAACTTATAAAGAGCAGAGTGCAGGATTGGTGCTCGAGCCAGGGCATTAAAACTTTTTGCTTGCAAATATGAATACTGGTATTGTATAGTATGGTCACTGTTCAGTTTAATATAAACTCGACCATATAGTTTTGGCAATGATAGCAACTTTTTCTTTTGACAAAAGTTTATTTTTCTAAATAACTGAGTTACCCTGGGCACTACTATAATTAGTGGTAAAATGATGTTCCAGGTAACAACACACCATTCTTTTATAGGCAAGTTGTCAAAAAAGTGCATTTACAGAAGTAAATTGAGTTTAGGGTCTTCTTCTTTTTAATGTGTTTCTCTGCTCATATGGAATTAACTCATTCTTGATATTTTATCATATGAGGTCATAACTGTCAAGTCTGTGGGAGGCTGTGTTTGTTAATATGAGTGTCACTCATGCTTGGACCATTTGCTGTTGTGTAAAACTTATTACTATATTTTATCTAATACTCCCAGTTCACAAATGCATGGTTTCAGAATGATAGACATTGGGCATTTATAACATAATATTTACATTTTATACTGTGTGCTTTGAGTTGTAGATAATGTTATTTTAATTTATAGTAGTTAGTTCCTTATAACTAAACTTAATTGAGACAGAATTTTAGTTTCTCTTTGGATGGTCTTTAGATGTAAAGGCTCTGATGTAGACCTTGTGGGCAGATTCTTGCATGTGAGTTTGCATGAATTTCAGCCCCTGATTGACTTAATTGAGTGTAAATGAGTTGATTCACCTAACTTATGAAGTATGTCGTATTGTAATTTGTTTCTGATTATCAAAATATCACTACTTTATATTTCCTGTCTGTTTCCCACCTTTTTTTTCCCAATTTCACTCTTATTAACCATAAGCTTTTTATATCAAAGGTTGATTTATAGGGTTGGTGTAAAAGAATTATCTTTCGTTTTACTGAGTTTTCATGTGACGTATCCCATGAATCATAATTTGGTATGTGTTGGAAGTATTTGAGTTATATCATTACATATGATTTATGAATATACTTTATGTGCAGAGATGTGAAATGTGAGAAATTGAATTGATTAACCAGTTGGGGAGATATACTCTGCAAAGGACATGGTCATTAGAGTTTAAATTTTCAAGGTTAGAAAAAGAAGTCTACATAGATAAATTGCAATGCAAAAGTATAGGATCTAGTAGGAAAATCATAATTGTTTGAGAGTGCGCATTAGAGATGTGAGTGAGAGTACCTGTGTGTGTGCGCGTGTATGTGTGTGCGCATGCAAGAAATTTATAATATTCTTGATTTTGTGAATAACTTAGGTGATGTAGAACTAAATGACGTGTGTGTGTGTGTGTGTGCGCGCGCTTGTGCGTGTGCGTGTGTGTGCGTGCATTCAAGAAATTTACAATATTCTTTATTTTGTGAATAACTTAAGTGATGTAGAACTGGCAATACTATCTTCATTTGTTTTGTCGTTATGAGAGTCTATTTTGCTGTATTTGCTAATACTAGCCAGAAAATAACAAGGTGGCCTTGTACAGAAAAATTAGAACAGAGTGTATCTGTGTACAAGAAAAACTCTCCAAAAGGATTTTTTTATGCTTGTAAATGCTCCTTATATAGTTTATGGAAATATATATATATATATTTTTTTAGATTTTTTTATAGGAAATGTTTATAGGGTTCAAGTTATGTGATTATAAAATACAGTTCAAACTTATGGAATTTAACTATCCTGTGATTTTTTAGTACCAGTTTAGCATTTCCCAATTCTTATTTTTGTAGAAAAATTTTTCAAAAGCACTTGAGGTATGGCATGATAAAAACTGTTTTAACATTGATAATAAGCTGAAATATTCTCAGCATTGAGTATTTACAAGCACTAGATATATGTGAATTTCTGCCTAATTATTGTGATTTCTGCCTAATCTTGAAGTAAAATTTAGTTATTTGTTTCTAACTGGGTTTTGCAGAGGTGGGTGCACAGTAATTTAATTGACGGGATTAGTTATGCAGTTAAGAGTAGTCATTCTTTCATTGACCAAGTCAATGTAGTTGATGTATCTTTTTAGAAGGGGTTATATCCTAACAATGTTCTTCTTTATTAGTCTGGCCTGACTACCCTGCCCACTCCCCCATTCCCCCATTCCCCCATTCCCCCCCCATTGTCATTCTTTGCATTAAGTCCATTTTCCATCTGTCTTTACACCCATCCTTCCCAGACATGTCAAATCACTGTTGGAAGTGCAGCTATAGTAATGTTCTCTATCAATTCTTTGGATTCGTGGTATTCTTGGAGTGTCAGTAAAAATGATGTTCAAGTACTTTTTTTTATTGAATGTGATCTAGATTTTTTTTCTTTTCATCCTAAAGCTCTTGCCTAGAGTCTATAAATGTGATGTATATTAGTATCATATTATAAATGTTAAAATGCTATGTTAGCTGTATATATTCAAAATTGTTCTCATTTTATTATGATTATCATTATTTTCTTTGGTTTCTCTTTTTAGGGTATAAGATAAACATAGGTATTGAGACATTGAGATATTTTACAGCATGGTTATTTTTGTCTACAGCTGTGGAACAAGCACTAAGAAGAATAGAAACACCTTGACAAGATCTGAGTAGATTTTGAAGATTATGGAAATGGATGCAGTTGAAAGTGTGGCATCAGGAGAGAAGAGTCAGAAAATGGAAGACCAAAGCATGTCAGTGGATAAGGAGGAGGAGGAAAAGGAGATGAAGAAGTCGCCCAAACCAGCCAGACAGCGGAAGAAACGACTTATTAATCAGTTGAGAGAACAGATGGAATTCTACTTCAGTGCAGCCAACCTCAGTAAAAATCGCTCCATGGCACGATTTTATGAGAATGGCCCTTATATCAGTCTGGCAACTTTTTGCAACAAGTTCAACAAAATTAGGGCCATGACAGATGATGTAAACTTACTCAGGAAAGCAGTTGAAAAGTCAGCAGTTCTAACACTTTCAGAGGATGGCCTTATGGTTAAGAGGAAAGAGGAAGTAACTAAAAAAGCAAATGAAACTGAGTGCACAATTTATGTTGAAAATATTCCAGCTCACGTGGATCATGATTGGGTCCGACAGATTTTTTCACAGTATGGTGTTATTGACTATATCTCCTTGCCTCGTTACAAACATTCTTGCAGACCAAAGGGATTTGCTTTTGTTGAGTTCCAGAGTCCAGAGATGGCAGATCTGGCACTGGAGTCGTTTGGTGCCGAGAAGTGCCGGATACCAACAGACATTGACCCAGCCCAGCTCCAGAGTATCAAGAATTTTGAACAAAATTCTGAACCCATAAATAGTGCCAATGAAGCAGTTCCAGATAAAACTAGTGATGGAAATAAGACTGTGCCAGATGAGTTGGAAGATGCTAATAATGTTATGGAGGATAATGTAAATGTTAAGAGGAAGAGGACAGATTCTGAAGAGGGATGTGAAGCTGAGCAGAGTGATCCCAAAAAAATAAAACCTGTGGAAGGAGATCTTAGCGATACCAGTAAGGATGGTGGGGGAATTTCAGCCAGTGAAGAACAAGGAACAGGCGAGAAGAAGAGTAAGAAAAAGAAGCGTAAGCGAAGCAAGAAAGTGAAAGGGGATGAAATAGAAAGTATTTACCTGAAAGTTATGTCTAAAAAGGAATGGAAAACACTGAGAAATAAGTATTTGAATATGCAAAGAGAAAATATGAGAAATCTGAAGCAGAAAGTAAGAGAAATCAGAGATCAGAGACAATCTATGTACAGCAATTACAGATATGAAAATCCAAATATGGCAACAGAATCATCAGCACCATTTCAAAAACATTATAATGATAAGTCAGAGGAACAGGGGAATAAGAATAAAAGTACCAAACCTGATTACATTCCAAATGCTATTATTAAAATAAGTTTTGAGGAGCCTCCTCAAGACCCCAAGAAATTGCGAGAAACTATACGAAAGGGAGGGGGTGACGGCGTGGCATATGTAGATGCCAGTGCCATGGAAAGGGATGTTTTTGTCAGATTCCTTTCAGAGGAAGCAGCAGGAGCATATAAGAAATCAGGATGTTGGAGCCGCATGGAGATTCTCTCAGGCACAGAGGAGGAGGAATACTGGAATAACATCAACATTTGCTGGTCGAAGAGTAGAGGGAAGAGGAACAAGCAGACTTGTGATGGAACGACTGGCATTTCAAATCAGGAAAGGGGGAGAGAAAAGTTACTTCTGAAAGCCTTCCGAGAGTCTCAGAACACAAAACCATCTCAGCATATTGTGTTTGAAGATTGAAAGTTTGGACATTACCAAAGTCTAGCACTATCCAGTTCTTACCAGATCAGAGAGGATCAATGATGTTATTTGTAATTCAGGATTTTAATGTCATTGGTTATGAGTGGAAGATTTTTTTATAGCCAAAAATTCACTACTTAGTAGGACTGAAATAATTTTTGAAATATTTTCATTATGAGACTTCTTGTATGTTACCACATATGTCGTTTTAGAAATCACCAATAAATCCATAATGAATTTGCATGTTTATTTTAAATGTACCTTCATCAGAGTGATAGGAGCCCAAGAGCAAACATGAACAATGCATTTCTAAAAAATATAAGCTTCAAAATTAACAATTTGAGAGCCGCAAAAAGGCTTGATCTTGTATTTTATAGATTAGAAAAACATCAACAACATTTAAAACAAAAACAGATAAAAAAAAGAGAAAATAATTGACATTGAACTGTTAATCTTGACAAAGTGTCACACAATCCAAATACCAAGACAAAGGACTATTCCATCTCCTTGATACCTTTTCTTAACTTTAGATCTGTTGAAACATGGAGTCCCTACATCGCTCGAAAAGCCAGATTTTTTTATTATCATTTTTGATGATTTTTTTATTATCATTTTTGATGATTTTTTTTATTATCATTTTTGTTTTCATCAGGAAATATTATTGTTGTTATTATCATTGTTGATGTGATGATGACAACAACAATAAAAGTAGTGCTTCATCTGATTTTTTTCTTTGTTTCTCTCTTTTTGTCAATCTTGTTATTTATCTATTTTTATACATTTTTTTTAATGTGCTACACTCATTATACTTGGGTTTTGAAGCATACAAGGCGGGAGGGAGGTAGCGGTTTCCTGGTTGTTTTGTGAAGCGGGTAGCAGCCATACTAGGGAGGTGAGGAGAAAGGGCATTGGGGATGAGGAGTGGGGTCTGTTAGGGAGTCAATTAACACAAGGCATTGTTTTGATAAATACATATATGGATTAGAGTATAGAATGATAGAATGTGTGCCTGCAGTTTACACTAACATCCTGAGCTTTGTATAACATGTCATTATGACACATTTTGGGTTTTGTAAGGAACATCCCCCATACCTCATCAGCATGGCTGCAATTTAGCTCAAATACTGGCTAGGTCTACATTCCCTCACTCACACATTTTGATGCTATGAAACTTAAGTTCACCACTCAGACACCAGAGTGGCCATTCTGCCTCTACTATGGATTTCTGTTCGCAGCTGAACAAATGTACATGTTTTTTGTAGAGGGGACAACTATGTTAGTCTTCTACTCTGCTAAAAGAATGTCAGTTACAACACAAAATATTGGTATCAGAGGATCATGGACCTCTGTTATTTACATCAGATAATTCTGAGAATTTAATGTACTAAATTCATATTATTTTGTGGCATCAAATATAGTATGGATTTCAGATTTGCTGTTGTTATAAATAAAATCATACAAAGGTTCATATAATTTTTTCTCTCTTTCTTTCTGGTTTCTGTATGATCATGCATAAACAGAAATCATTGAAACCAATTAATACTCTATATTGAGATATATATTTTTGAAAAACTTAACTTAATTTTAATTTATATTTTACCAAGTTGCATGTGACATGAGCTGCTGTTTCATAAAAGAAGAAATAATTCTTGATTTTAAAAGTAATCACAGGAAATAGATTGATTTTGTTTCTGTATTTATTATATATACAATATTAGTGTTTCTTATATTTGCAGTTTCTGGTGCATGGCCTGACTGAGAAATGTTGGGACAAGTGCATGGATCGGCCCTCCACGAGACTTGAGTCACGCACTGAGAGCTGCATTACCAATTGTGTGGAGAGATTCATCGATTCAAATAACTTCGTTGCAAACCGTCTCCAGAAAGTTGCTACTTCATCAGGGATATAAATGGAATTCATGAACTAGTCTAGTGACAAAGCTATTGACCAATGCATATGAAAATTAGAAAGTGTATCATAAGTGTAGTGTGACATATTTCATATAAATTTTATGTAATAGGACAAGAAGTCTAAGAATATAATCCATCATGTTTTCAAGGATCAAATCTTTTTTGGATCGGCACAAAAGGAAGCTTTTCATTGGGGGAGCCATTGTTGGAGGTGTGGCCCTTTTAAGTAGGTATGCAGAGTACAAACTTCTACAGTGGCATGAACAGCAAACACGAACAATGCTTGAAAAACAAAAGAAACATCATCATTACGAAAATACCCAGAGAACAGCAAATGCAACAGTTATGAGTTTGGCAGGTAGCATGAGAGAAGTTGTTTGTAGAGAACTAGATACAGATGCACTCTTGCAAGCAGTGCGTGATCAGCCTGAACATAAACTTGCCATTTGGGAGCAACTAAAAGTAGTTGGGTTTAGTCGGGCAATCAGTGTGGTATACATATCAAGCTTAGTAGCTTCTGCTATACGGGTACAGTTAATGTTACTTGGAGGTTATACATATGGAGACCTGATACAATCAGGCCATGCTGGCATACCAATTTCCCAGGCTCTTCAACAAAAATATCTTGCAGCAGTCCATTATTTGGTGGAAGAAGGTATCCCTAGACTTGCTCACCATGTAACAAGAGCTGTGACTCGCATAGTCACAGGGTTGCCATTGACTCGCTCCCTCACCCTTAGCCAGCTAGAAGCAATATACCAAGAGGTCAGGTTAATTCTAGCAGGGGAAAGTGGATCACATGAAACTGCTCTGGAGGGAGCATCATGTAAGCTTGATCATTGGAGCAAATATGTCCTTAAGTCTCCAGTTCCTCCAGAGGAAGATGGAGGAGAGGAACGAGTTCTTTATAACATGTTAATAGAAACAGTTGATGTTATAGATAGTGAAGATTTCAACATAGTTATGGACACACTAATACAACATGGTTTCAACCATCTTCTTGACCGTGTGGCAGATTTCTACCCTATGCCAAAGTCAGACTTCCCAAATAGTACCTCTGAGAATTGGGTTGACAATGTCAGTAGAAATTGTCCCGCAGGTGTCCCTTCAAATGGGGACAGGGATGATGCAAGCAGGAATTTTGTAGCACAAAACATTTCAATTCTCAATGACTCTGTGCTTCCTGTGGCAAAACTAGTGCCAGTTTTCTCTGGTATAGTTCATGCAGCTCTCTCCCCTGCGCCCGGACAACTGCTTCAGAAGATTCTTACAGACAGCAAATTAGACACACTTGGTGCAAATGTATATGAAGCATTTGCAGTGCCTTTAGGACAAGGCGGAGAAAAAAGGTAGTATTTGTACTAATATTTGAACAACTTTTGATGGTTGTTACTGTGATCATGTAGTAGTACTGAAGTTTTGAAGGTAATAAAGTATTTTTCAAATAGTATTTGGAACTGAAAAGTATGTTTTTCAGGTATTGTTTTGTTTCATTACTTGGAATTTCATGTACTTGATTAAGTTGCAGCTCAGCAGATTAAAAAATAAACTCTACTTGAAAAGTTATTTTTAGTATGGTATAAATAAACTTCACCGTATATATAGGTCATACATCTTTAATGAAAGTATGAAATGTTGTAAATATAAGTGTGCTTTGAAACATATAGAATGATCAATAAAATTGTCACTAATATTAACTTTTCTTTAATTAGATTCACAGTACCCATGATATTGAGCAAAAAGGTGAAAGTGATAGATTTTTAATATAGTTAAGAATTGACAGTTTTGCCTGAAAGAGCAATTACTAATAAGCAGTATTACTATGGGTAATCTGCTGACTTAATCAGTTATTGGTGTTTGAGGAAAATATCAAATATAACAATTTAAAAACTGGTTCTAGGTAAGGATTTTGCTCTTATTCTTTATCAAGTATGTATATTGTGGCAGCTTTCAGACAGCTTTGAATTGTTCACAGTATATATTTTTCATAGTAAGGAATGTGTATAGCACAATGACTGAATTTTATTGTGTAATCATGGCAGTCTTGTGAATATTTAAACTGAATCTTTGTTTGGCTTTTTATGTATGCAATTTTTTTTTTACAAAGCAAGCATAATTACAAGCTGACCCTTTCAGGGTCTAATAGCCTCAATGAAAGCCTATTATTTAAATGTAGAATCTTACATTATCTTTGACTATTATTTAGAAAAAATAGTTACTTAATTAAGTTGATAAGGAATAGTAAAGAGATAATATTATGTACATATTACAGACATGAATGCAGTAAGTGGAGGGATTACATGTCTGGGACTCGCAGATGATAAAGCCTCAGGACAGAAATCACTAAACCTTGCAGTTGAAACCACATTTCTGAGAAATACTGTTTAAGTATTCCTTAGGGGAAAAAGGATGGACAGTGAAGAGTTACAAAAAAATACTCAGACCATAGTTAGAACTTTCTCTACATTGGAAATTATGGTAAGTTTGATCTACGAGATTTATAGGCAAAATTGGCATACTGTATTGTGTTAAGTCTTTATATATTTATTAGGTATGGTTATAGTTGTTCAGGTGTGCAATTAAACAAAAATGGATGGAAGAGCAGGAAAACATATATGCTGATAGCAATGTCCCGAGGAAGCAATAAGGCAAAAAGTTTTTTTGCGTATTTATTTTTTCTTGTGATTCCCTTTTTGTTTACAAATCACTGAGTGTGGAGGAATCAAAGTCTGATAAATGTTTCAGTCAAACTGTGATTTATGTCAGGTATTATATACAGTATGCCACATTGCTTATTTTCAGAACTGTGCTTTGCACAAGCAATTTTCAATTCAAGTTGATTAATTATTGAGATGGCTCATCATCTAATTTCACACTTTGTTTCCAATTAATTAAGTTAAAAGTCAACTAGCGATGAGATTCCTGTGATGCCAAGGTCCAATTTTTGTGGTAACACGATATTCAATAGCGGCAAAAACTTTGGGTAGATCCAAGAGGACTCTAATGGTAGAAAGATTTTTTTTCCATTTCATTTAAAATGTGGTTTGGTAGTTATTCAGTAACAGCTGATTATGTGAATTTATTGGACTGAATTCCAAACTGACGACACAAGATGTTATCATATTGGTAGAAGTGAGAAAAGATAGCAAACGTAATCACTTATGAAATTTAATCAAAGGTCAATAACTGTCATCTAACACCTTTTGTTGCAGCTCACTTAAGGAGGAACTAAAGTTTTAGGTATATGGAATTTGTCAGCTATTCCACAACCTGTTTACGAAAAAGAATATGAATGTGGTTCACTATTTCCTTTTTTTATGGGTCCAAATTTAAGTTATTTCAACATATTTAGTAATACTGCTCCTGTTTGTCGTCGTAGTAGTGTTTTTTTTCTTTTATTTTTCCTCAGTTTTCCTCCAAAGGTAACAGGTAATGTATCATTGCTACAAGCAGAAGCTGTCACTTATGGTAGCCCTGGTCCACGCGTCCCAGAGGGAAGGATATGTCATTCATACCGATTATTCCATGGTAGCCCCTGGCAAAACATACCATGTGATACTATCTACCTGCATATCACGTCATGTTTAACTGCGACGCGCTACACGCTTCCTTGTTGCATTACCTTCCTAAGGCGGGGACCACCGACCACCGCCGTCGATTGCTGAAGCATGCTGGGCCTTTTTCTAAGAGGTCTTGGTATAGCCTGCCCTCGCAGATTCCACAGTGCTAGACTGAACGGAAGAGAAAATACCTCTGACTGGAGATTTCAAGCGGAAGGGAGCTAGGGCTCACTCAGAATAGTCACACTACTCTAGTATAACTCGGGGCCCCGAGATTCGCTGGGTTTTTGCCCCAGCATTATAATCCAAAGGCAGAAATGTATGTATATATTTTTAAGATGCTCTCCATGAATTGGAGGTGCTTTGAAAATGGCAACAATTTTAAAATTACAGGATTTTATAGTATACTCTCACCATGTGGCATATTTATCATTACTTTGTAATGTTCCCTACAAGTACACTACCCTCATTACTGTGTAATAAAGATATGCTGGAATTGGCTGAAGTTTCTCTCGAATGCAATACTTGCAATAAGGGCTTTTAACCAGCGCATATACTAGTTTAGACTTGACCTCAATTCTTATCACAGGTAGTATGCTCACCAACTTCAAAAGCGTAAGTTGTAGGTCGAACTACGAGCTCCTAGGGTCATACTCACAGCACCTCGTAAAGTAAGGGTGCTCCCACTCTCGTAAGGTACGATGTCCCTAGAAGGTCGTAATCTCCCATACTCATAACCGTAGTTCGATGGGATGTTCTCAGATGACAGAACCATTTCGAATTAACCAATCAACAGTCAGCCTTTTAGACGTAATTACCAAGTAGGGGCCACGGTTATTAGGGGGGAAGGAGCGAGCGAGAAAGAGAGAGAGAGGGGGGGGGGGAGAAAGAGTTATAAGAGAGTGAGAGAGATAGATGATAAGGGATAGATAGATAGATAGACAGATAGATAGAGAGACAGATATATACATGTATATATGTATATATGTATATATATATATATATATATATATATATATATATATATATTATATATATATATATATATATATATATATATTATATATATATATATATATATATATATATATATATATATATATATATTATATATTTATATATATATTGAGAGAGTGTGAAAATGAGCGAGTCTCTCTTAATGTACGTCGTACAATTATAACTTTGATAATCAAATCACGTCTGGTAAATCTAATATCTAAACAAGTATTTATCTCCTATGAATAAAATTTCTCTTTTTCTCTTCTCATTTCCCAAAGCTTTATCGTGTATTCAGTGTGTACTGTCGTTAACTCCATAGCGTAAATGACGATCGCATTGTACGCTGTCCTATTATTACTAATTATCTTTTTACAAGTGGCTTTAGATAATGGAGATATTTGCCACACCCAAATGCAATATAAATTGATATAACGCCTAATTCTGTGACTGATACGGCCAATAAAACATAATCTATACATATCTCGCTTGCGGTGCAGTACGAGAGCTCGGGAGCACCTTCAGTTACGAGGTGCTGTGACGTCACGCGAGGGCGGTTATAAGTGTTGAGTATGACCCTTGGAGCTCGCATTTCGACTTAGGACATTAGTGTCCTGGCCGCGCGGGCTTACGATATCGTAAGCTGTTTTGAGTATCCGGCCCCTCTACAAGTATATTAGTAACGTGGCTTAGGGTGTGAAGAATATGGCCGAAACAGCTTTCTTTGTTTTATTGCTTAAGCTTGAACAGTCGTATGTCCGGATGAGGGTTGCTCTGCTCCCCGAGAGGAGACTCTCTTCCACAATGTATGATTTAACTGAGAATATGTGTCAATCACGTGTTTTCTTGTGGCATGTGATATTTGGAATATGATGATATATATCTTATACATATATCTTGCGAAGGGAAGGACAAAGCAACACTGATATGTCTAACATGATAGTAAGAGTGGGATACGAAGATAGGTGAAGCAACGAGCTTACTTATATGTATGTATGTGTGTATGTGGTAGGATATATATGTAACAACTAGGATGACATGAAAGATACAAATTACATTGATAATTGTATTATATAGAATACAATAGCAAAAGCATACATGTGCAAATTATATTCATTGGACATAATAATTACAGCATACATATTATATAAATACAAATGGTTATTGCAAAGTTTGCACAGAAAGAGAGAGAGAGAGAGATGATTATACATATAACTGGATGGATTGATTGATAGGCAGAGAGGGATACAGATATATATATATATATATGTATATATATATATATGTGTGTGTGTGTGTGTGTGTGTGTGTGTGTGTGTGTGTGTGTGTGTGTGTGTGTGTGTTGTGTTTGTGTATGTGTATATATATATATATATATATATATATATATATATATATATATATATATATACTGAGGAAGAGAATGAGTAAGTGTGTGTTAATGTACATCGTACATCTATTTTTCTCATACATTTAAGTTTAAAAGAATATTACCTTCGTCTAGGGTAAGACACCTTCAAGTAGCATTTAAACTCACGTCTGGTCAATCTGTATTATCTTAACAAGTATTTATCTCATACGAATAAAACAAATAAAATCAAGTGGCTGGAGAGAATGGAGGTGATTGCGACACACAAATGCATTACAAGTTGATATGATGTCTAATAAAAAGTTATCTATACATATCTTGCGACTTATTTCCGGTTCCAACTAGTACGAGAGCTCGGGAGTTCCGAGGTGCTGTGACGTCAAGCAGTTCGACCTACAACATGCGCGGGCTTACGATATCGTAATGAGGATAATAATGATGGTAATGATGAGGATTATGATAATGATAATAACAATGATAACAGTTATGATAATTATGATAAAGGTAATGATGACAACAACAATAATAATGATGGTAACTGGTAATGATAATGATGATAACGCAATAATGTAATAACAATGATAGTAGCCATGATTTTGATGCTAAAACTAATATTGATCATAATGAAAATATAAATAATACAAAATGATAATCATCATAGCATAATGGTAACATCTATAACCATAACCATCATTAGTATTATTATTTCAATCATTATCACCATTATTATCACTGTCATCATTATGATCTCCATCACTATTATTGCTATTATTACATCACAAAGGTCGGCTTGTCATTATAGTGATTTGTAATTATAATCAGGATGCAACTGACAATATTGATGATAATGATGATGGCCATTATATAATATCATTAATAACGATGGTGATAATAAAAAATGATAATACCAAGAATAATAGTAAGGATTATAATGAT
Organism: Penaeus japonicus; assembly: GCA_017312705.2. Taxonomy (NCBI): domain Eukaryota; kingdom Metazoa; phylum Arthropoda; class Malacostraca; order Decapoda; family Penaeidae; genus Penaeus; species Penaeus japonicus. The sequence goes on along the minus strand of BOPN01004355.1, from coordinate 70,518 downwards.
AATAACAATAATAGTAACGATGATAATAACATCGATAATAAGGATAATAAAAATCAGAATAAAAGTAACAATGCTAATAATAGATTTGATAATAACAATAATATGTTAATGATAAAGATGAAAAGACAAAGAAGACACAATGAGTGTAGTAATTATAATAATGGCAATAATGAATATGAGGATGATAATAATGATGAAAATAGTAATTAGAAGAAAGGTGATAATGACAACAACAATGGTAATACAAATAATGATAAAAAGAACAACAATAAGGATACTAATAATATCAATAGCAGTAATATTGAAAAGATAATAATGATAATGATTATAGTGATGATAATAATGTTAGTAATAATAATCATATAATAACGAGACAAATAACAACAATAATAATAACTAATACTAATGATAATAATGATTATGATAACGGTTATAAGAAAAACAAGTATATTAATAATGATAACAATAATTATAAAGATAATGATAATGATAATATATTGCTGGTGAAAATAATGATA
>BOPN01004355.1:47500-62500 GCA_017312705.2 Penaeus japonicus | reverse complement strand
AGAGAGAGAGAGAGAGAGAGAGAGAGAGAGAGAGAGAGAGAGAGAGAGAGAGAGAACCATCTTCATTCTCACTTTTATTACTCGCACAACAGTAACATTTATTACTTTGCCTTCAGATCAACGAGCATACCCCAGCTGATGCTTATTTCTCCAGCTCACTGGGGGTCAGGAAATCTAATGGAACAACCATAGGGCTGGCAGGTTTTACTTCTTCAATATGTAAGTCTTCTGTTTCCAAGTGCAAATAAATCAATAACAGATCCTGTGACACAAAATGACCAGTTGCAATTATGATTAGATAACCGACGAGTCATCAGGTTACAAGAGGTATATTTATTATGAAAATTCCTTTAGCCCCTTTAATCCAAAACTCTCATTTGATTTTAGATTTTAAGCATAGCTGTAAGAACCTCACTGTTTGGGAGAACCAGACAGTCCGCTATAATTCCGACAGAATGACGTGTTACGGCGAGCCCTACTTATACGGCCTAAATGTAGAGGTAGGAACCTAGCACTTCAAGAACTAGTCGATTTCTAGAGCAGATGTTACATTTAAGATATTTCGATATTTAAGATAAATATAAAGATAGTTTAAGATATTAAGATATTACGTTTAATTTCACCTCTAGGCGAAGGTAGAGTGTGCGGACGGTTACATCAGCAGCGGAAACTTGACTTCCGTGACGCTGGTCTGTGAGTCTGCCAATGCGACTTATCATGAATGGATCCCTGGGGACGAAGGTCTTCTGCCGGAGGACCTCTCCTGTGGTAAGTCTTTCCAGTGTCAAATCTCGGCCAGCCATTTCCGTTGAAAGATTTCAAAAATTTATCGCCTGCTCTGTCCTTTTTGTATTCTGAATAACTTTGGCATTTTCGCTTCTAGTTCCACATAGTCCGGAACCAGAGCCACCTGGCGGACCAGCCTCGACAGCCACCAGCTGCTACGCCTTGTTGATATCGATGCTGCTGCTCTGCCTCCACGGCCGCTGACATAGGCCCTTCACATTCCTTGCATTGATGTAAGATTTATGACAAAGCGGAAAATAAAAGTACTTTAAGAAGGTTGGTTTCACATTATCCTTCGGTAATACTCTGACATTTTTTATTTTATAGAAATAATTCCCATGAAGTCAAGAACTTCTCAAAACACAATTGACAATTTGGTTTTATTTGCATTATATGGTTTGCCAGGAGATGGTCCACAATTTGTTCAATTTTAAAAGCTTAATTGAATCGATTTTACAAGAACTCTAAACCATCCGCCTTCAAATGGTGGAGTAGAGACACTTCCAAACAAGTCGTGGTGATACTTCAGTTACTGTTAATTAATAACCACATTAGTAAATATTTGTTAACATATATGATAACAATGGCTGCTGCCACAGGTCAGACACCTTCAAACTTATTAGTGAGAAGGAGAATAAAGACTAAATTGGAAATGCTGAGTCATCTTAAAAGGGAACGAATAAAAGGCATGTCAACCAAGTAAGACCAACAGATTTTGATATCAGTGATGCCAGTGGTACTAATGTCTACAAAAGGAACCACCCTGTCGCGGTGCGGGAGGTGAGCTCCTTCTCAGCCCGGCCATGGTGGGCTATGTATAATAATATACTTTATGTTAAGTACTTTTGTGATGGCCTTTAGTGTAGTAACAAATTTCTGATATAATTCTTAAATTTAGTCACAAGTTTCGAAGCAATTTGTTGTCCAGAAACGTTTGGATTTCAATCAAACACTTTCAGCGAATTATATCGTGCCAAAATATCACAAACAAGTAGCAACACAACAGAAGCTTGTTGGAATGTATAATAATGTTATTAATTAACTAACGTTTATATGCTTATTGAAGAAACACGGCATTACTATACCGGCCATTAAGTTCAGTGAGGAACTAGAAGTATGGAAAGACTTCCGACCTAAGGTCATTGAGGAACTTGCTATATGCGGTATTTAAGTGCTTAAGGTCTGTGAGAAATTTGTTGCATGCAATATTTAGGTTCCCAAGGTCAGCGAGGAACTTGATGCACCTAAAGACACAAATTTGATTGTGATTCGGAAGGGAACTATCATCACTTAACGTTAGCGAGGAAGTTCGAAGTGCGTGGACCTCGTCCGCCTGCGCGGCCACAATTCCGCGGAAATGCGTAATATATTAAATTGAAAAGTGCAACCCCTAAACGTTATCAGATCAAGCTGATTTTTTTTTCACATTTCATATTTATGATATATGGAGCCTATTTATGTACAGTCACAATGACATTTCAAAAGTTGCAATTATTGAAATACCCTAATGGCCAGTCTCTTCATCCTGCTGAGGTTTCCTGTACAACGGGAGGGAGGCTCACTGGACAGTTCAAACTAACCTACGTGGCATTCCTTTGGGATGGGAGATGGGTGTCCTGGAGGTTGAGCAATGCCACGTATGAGTACGCCTTGTGGCTACCATTATGCCTCTTTATTCATTTATTCCAGTAATATGGGAGGCCTCATCTTGGCTCAATCAGTTCTCAGCTGGTCTCTTGAGCTAGGCTAGGGTCGAGCAGACAGACCCTGCTTTGCAAGCCTTGCAATGGTCTCGCGAGTGTCGGTTCGTAACAGAAACTCTGTAATGATTTTCTAGTTTATTACTTCAGCACTGAATATGTGTCGGTGTAGCGGGTTGTCTAGGTTGTTACGTGTGGCGGCTTCGCGGCGTGAGGTCAGGAGTGTACTACCATTTTAAGGATAAGGATAAGGATAAGCCAGATTTGCGGAGCAGATGCTACGTCGGGCTTGTATGCAGTGACGCGAGCCCGCCTGTGCCAGCGTGTGCTGACTCGTGAGAGAATGTGCCAACGAGTGTTGACTCGATCTGAGCTTGGTCCTTACCCAACGCAGTGCCCAGCTACGTCAGTAACCGCCAGGTGACAGTGGAAGCTCACGAGCTTGGGCGGGGCTCGATCTGCCGACCACGGGGATGTGAAGTCGACACGCTACCAATGAGCTAACCAGACGGCTAGATTTTCTCGTGACATCCCGTCTTTTAAGCCCGGGCGCCGTGTTTACTCTCGCGACCTGCCGTTTGACCTGTTCTCTCATTGGCTGGTGGTGTTTCCTAATTGACCAAGGCGGTGGTGCGTCGGGATGCGATCGCCGTCTGCTACACAGCTCCCTACCGAGTGAGGGCAGCGGGGCTGGCCGAGCGGAGTACGATAGTCCCTGTGGCTTTCAGATATATCTGAAAGGAAATAACCGGTGGACAGTATGGGGGTTCCTTGCATGAGTATGTATATATATTTTTGTATATTAGCCTATATTCAAGTAAAGCCAGTTGTAGGGGAAAAGGGGGGATGGTACTTACAGGGAGAAAGGGTTGTGGACCCAGCTGGTCTTTAGAGTGTGACGTGCTCTATGTAAGCGGGCTTTACTCTGTCAATGGAGACGGTGGATAGTCCGCGTGGCGTGTCGATAGTGAGGGTCTTGTCAGTGCGTGCAATGACCTTGAAGGGACCGTCATACTCGTGGCTGAGGGGCGGCTTGTGATGGTGTCGGGGGCTCCAAAACGACATACCCATGTAGAGATGAACGCTTTTGCCACAGAATCTGCTGTTATATCCCTCAGTGGCACTGCCTCCAGCCACCTGGTAAAGCGGTCTATCATCGTGAGGATGTAAGGGAATGACTGATCCGTCGGCAGTGGTCCTACGATGTCCAGGTGAATGTGCTGGAAGTGTCTGCTGGGGAGAGGTAAAATGGCGGCAGATGATCTTGTGTGGCGTGTTACCTTTGATCACTGGCATTGCAGACAGGTAGGGCTCCATTTTCTGACGTCGGAATTAATGCCAGGCCACATGACCTTGTTGGTGATGAGTCTATGTGTAGCATTAATTCCGCGGTGCTGATGATAAGCGTCGAAGAATTTCTTCCTGAGGGATGGTGGTATGTATGGCTGTGGGGTGGGCTTCATTGTATCACACTCGACTATGATGTTATCTGCGAGTGTGAGTGGCTGAAGGCGGAGCGACGTGGAATCGCGGACGCCTTGGAGTGTGGCGTCCTTGTATTGCTCTGCAGCAACCTCAGCGAAGTCGATTGGAGTATTCTGCCAGGTGGTGTTTGCAACTACTATCCGCGAAAGCGCATCCGCTGCTTGGTTGTTCTCTCCCTTTATATGGCGAATGTCGGAGGAGAATTGGGAGATGAAATCTAGGTGTCTCTTTTCCCTCGGGTTTTGCCGAGGTAGCTAAAAGCTCCCTACCGAATGCCGAATACTTCCGTTCTCTCGGTTGTACTGTCTTTGAGAAGAATCCCAGGGGGCAGTCTTGACCGTTGACGTGCTGCTGTAGGACGGCCCCGACGGCCGTGTCCGAAGCGTCGACTATGATGCTTGTAGGGACCTCTGGGCATGGGTAGGTGAGGGAGGAGGCTGTGGCCAGGGCGGCCTTGCAGTTTTCGAACGTTGCGAGAGTTGCGTCGGTCCATTTGATGTCCCTCTGGCGCTGTCCTTTCCTTGTCGGTGTTAGTAGGTTGTGGAGGGGTGCCATCAATCGTGCACCCTGTGGGAGAAATCTTCTATAGAAGTTCATCATGCCAACAAATCAGGGGTGATGCCTGTCGCACTAATGGTGTGTCCGAGGAATGTTAAAGTCTGTACTCCGAATTCGCACTCTTCCGGGTTGATGACGATGCCGAACTCGGAGAAGCGCTTGAAGAGGTCCTTGAGGTGTTGTTTGTGTGCGTCTCCATCCGTACTCGCTACGAGGACGTCGTCGATGTAAACGAAGGTGTTGCTGAGTCCTTGGGTTACTTCGACCATGAAACGCTGGAATGACTGGGCAGCGTTGCACAGGCCGAAGGGCATCACCAGGTACTCATACAGGCCAAATGGTGTATTCACTGCTGTTTTCGGTACATCTTCCTTTGCTACTGGAATTTGATGGTATGCTTTAACCAGGTCAATGTGAGAGAAAATGTTGCAGTCATCGAGATGTTGGGAGAAGTCCTGAATGTGAGGGACTGGATATCTTGTCAGGCACAGTCTGAGCATTTAAGAGTTTATAGTCCCCACATGCCTTTGATTTGGCTGCTGAGATCTCTGCAGCATTCCTCAGACATTAGATCCAGACAACGCTGGGTCTTTCTGACTAGGTTCTCATTCTGTCTCCCAGTAGAGATAATTGTCAGATCATCTGCATATGAGATGATCTTGTACCCCACTGGGAGTGGAATGTTGAGGATGCTTAACATGAGGGTGTTAAACAGAGCCGGGCTGAGGACCCCCCCTTGTGGCAGTTCTGTCCCGAAAATAGTCACCAATCCAGGCAAGCAGTCTACCCTTGATTCCTTTGCGGATCAGGACCTCTTGAATGGCGAGTGGGCTCGCCAGTTCAAAAGCCTTCTCCAGGTCCAGGAAAACAATGACAGATCTGGTGTTGCTGACAGGGCTCAGTAAGGTGGCCATGCTGTGAGCAGTGCTCTTACCCCTTGTGAACCCGTGTAGGTGTTCATGTGGCTTCCATTGAAGCCGTTTCAGTACCATTCTCTCTGCCGTCTTTCCCAGACAGCTGAGTAGAGAGATGAGGCGGGAACTATGTCAGCCCTCTTCCAGCACTGTGGTAGTGAGGAAGTCTCCCAGGACTTGATGAGATGCAAGAGTGCAAGCTCACCTTCAAGACCTAGGTGGGAAATGATGGGGTAGGAGATCCCATCACAACCCGAGGCTGACTGCGAACTGGTCTTATATGTCCGCCGTAATTCCCTCAGAGAGAACGTGGCATCGGCATCATCAGGCTCGACCGCCTTTTCTCCGATGAGGGCATGCCTGCCTGGAAGCAGTTCCGACCGCGGGTCATGGTAGGTCTTTTGGGGGGCTGAGCGATTTGTGGCCCGTCTGATACGGTTCCACAGCTCTGTAAGGGAGGTTTTGTGGCCAAAGGACTCACACCACTCCAGCCACTTTTCCTGCTTTACCCTCTTAGCAGTTTCCTGAGCATCCCCGAGAGCCTCTCTCAAAAGAACGTGGTTCTCATGGGTTCTCTGTCTGCGGAAGTGTCTTCTGCACACATTGATTCTGTGGTTGACCTCCTTAATTTCATCATTGTAGTACCAGGCATCTTTAAAACACCTGGACCATGGACGAGTTTTGGGAATGGACTCTGAGGCTGCCTCGTCTATGGCATTAACTAGTCTTGCCTCAAGTGTATCCACATTATCATTATGTGAGAATTCACTGGTTCTGAGGCACCTGGCCAGGGCCTCCTGGAAAGCTTTCCAGTTGGCCCTGTCCACCTTCCATCAAGGATTGTGCTGGGGCACGGATGCCGGGCCAGCATCCAAGATGGTGGTGACTATCCCATAGTGATCACTCATGGCAGTGTTGTCCACAGACCAACTAATTCTCTCGACCAGGGCCGCAGTGACAAACGTAAGGTCAAGGACTCCCCTGCCAACGTACGTAGGCTCCTGGTTGTTGAGAAGAGCAATCTCTGGGCATGACTCAAGCACCGCGGCTATGTGACAGCCTGCCACATCCCAGCTCTGCTTGGGAGCTAGGATGGGGTGGTGAGCATTGAAGTCTCCCCCTATGAGAATTGGCTCATGTGCCACAGCAGCACAGACTTCACTAATATCTAAGCTCCTACAAGTTGGCCTGCTGTACACATTGTACAGCTTGAGGGGACCTCCAGCCATATGGATCTCAATGGCAAGGAGTTCAACACCTTCTCCACACTGCACAGGATCGGCAATCAGGGAGCAGGGGATAGTCGACTTCACGAGGGTAATCAAACCTCTGGTGCCTTCATTAGAGGGCAACACAAAGGGATGATATCCCGAGAAGCGAATGGTGTCTCCTGTTAGAGTCTCCTGGAGCATGACAATGTCAATGTTCCGAGATCGCACGATCGCGTGGAGAAGGGCATTCCTCCGGGAAAAGCTGTTGATATTCCACTGCAGTATGCTTAGATTAGGAGCCATTATGCTAATCTTAGTCCATTAAGTCTGCGTCGTCAATGACGTCGACATAATCGGTCTCAGTGTCCGACGCCCCAGTGTGGGTAACGTCAGACATTTCGGAGTCTGACAACTCCTTGGTGAGTTTCTCACTGATCGTGATTTCCTCACTGGACTTGTCACTGTCGTCAGGACAGGTCGAGCCATTAGAAGGGCTAGGTCTCCTGGAAAGTGGAGAACTCTTGGTCGCCTTGACCTTCAGTCTAGATGGTTGTGGCTTCCTTACCCTTTGGGTTTTGGGTTCAGGCTCTGCCAGTGTGGTCTTGGCCGCGGGTTGGGTGGAGAAACAAGTCTCGCCCTGGGGGTTTGTGGGGAGAGGATTCTCGCCCTGAGTTGGATTGGGTGTAGAGGCCTTGGGCCTTATATCCCTTTCCTTCAGGGCGGCGACAGTCTGGGTCATTGCCGTCACGGAGACCTTGACGGCCTTCTCCATTTCTTCACTGGTCCTCCCCAATGCTGTCGCAACTACTGTGACAACTGCCGTCAGCAGGAGCGTCAAGTCATTCTCTGTAAACAGAGTTTGACTCTCTGCTCTTGGGGTGGACTTTGGTGTGTTCCCAGACCCCTTCCGGGTCTGTTTCCGTCTTGGAACACCCACCAGGGCCGGAAACTCCTTTGTGTTGGAGGTGTCCGGTGGTGGATTTGTTTTGGGCAGTGCTTCCTTCCTCTTAGGAGGGGGGGAGGAGCCCTTACCCCTTTGTTCTGCCCCCAGACATAAGTGCCTGGAGGGGCAGGAACAAAGTCTGGTCGTTTTGCAACGGCCTCTTGCCGCCGAAGAGCCTCTTCTTTCCTAACGGAACATCCGAGGCTCTAGGCGTGGTACTTTTTGTGGCAGTTGGGACACTTGGCAGTAGTGTCCCGCTTGCCGTCTTTGTGTGCTTTGAGGCACACCTCCGTGCTGTGTGCCTGACTACAGACACCACACTTCGGCTTTGCAGAGCAAGTGGCCTGGTGGTGTCCGTACTTCTGGCATGTGAAGCAATGGAGTGGGTCTGGGACATATGTCCTGAGGTTGCAGGAGCCCCAATTACCAAGGTCCAAGGACGCAACTGTGACAAGGACTTGCCTGGTTGGGTGCTTCCCTTTGGAGAGTTGGGAAGCTCCCACCACCTTGGGATGGGCGGCGATGACCTCAAGGTCATACATCAGAGGGAAGCGAAGAAGCACCATCTTGGACTTCCTCTCTTCAGAAGTCAGGGCCACCAGACTCACCTTCCGCTCATCCAGGAGCTTGTCAGTCTCCTGAAGGAAGGTGAGGGTGGCTTGGTCCTTAGGGATGCCTTTGTCTCTGGCAATTCTAATTGTCAGACGGCACTGTCTCTGGGTTTCCAGAGCATGTACCATCTGATAAGCGTTGTCGAATCCCTCAGATTTAGGGGGAACTCTAAATTGGGGGAAACAGCTCGGGGCTACAGACTTGCCCTCTGAGTCCGTAGCCAGCCGAGGACGCTTATTGCCTGTCTTCCGAACCGACGCCGGAATTTTGGCAGTGGGGCCAGCAGGGTTGGAGGGTCCTGTCTGGCTTCCATTCTTATTGTGGCTCGTCTTCTGAACCAACACCAGAGACTTGTCAGTGCCAAGGGCTGGTTTGGAGGATCCAGTCCGAGGCTCTTGGGTAGGCTTTCTCTGAACCGATGCCAGAGCCTTACCCAACTTTCTACTTTTGTCACCAAGGACCTTGAAAGGCTCCAAGGTGACAGCCTTGGTCAACTTTGTTACAGGTTCGTCAACGTGGGGGTCAGTCAGGTTTTTTTTTTGTGTAAGATGCCATAGAAAAAAGCGTTCAATTCATCCTCCCACGCCCCCACCCACCATGGAGTCCAACAAGGGGAAGCTGTGCACTGAGACCATGCTCAGAAGCCACAGTGGTGGTGGGAGGATATACGCAACCCCCGCCTCGCAGTGATGGCACTCACAATTACATGCGATTGCCTGCAAGACAGGGGCTGCTTGACCCTAGCCTAGCTCAGAAGAGAGACCAGCCGATTGATCTAATCGAGCCGAGATCAGGCCACCTGTCTTGCTGGAATAGAGGACCAAAGAGGTGTGTTGCTAGCTGCAGGGCATACTCATACACGGCATCGCTCAACCTCCAGGACTCCCGTCTCCCAGCGCACAGGTTCAGTTCAGTCCAGACAGATTTGCAAAGACGTCGCTTCGTCTGGGCTATATGCACAAGGCAGCCCGGCCTCTGCTAGCTATGAGTGCTGACTCATCTTATCTAATCTTATCTGATCATCCTCATTGAATTTAATTCAGCTCAGTTCAGAGAGATTTTGCGAAGACGTCGCTCATCTTGCCCAATAGTGGGGATGATTTGCTACGCACAAGGGTAGCCTATTCTCAGTCTGTGCAAACTTACTTCAGCACACCTAGATATTCTGGGAGAGAGTATCAGCGACTCATAGCCTGTGGCGTCTGAGTACCAGCTGGCCAAGAGGGAGGTTCTCGCTTCCTCTCTGTGTCACTGCAGGGCACCGACCTGCCCTGCAACCATCGTTTTACGCCTTAGCAGTTCCCGGCTAGGATGCACCACAAGATCACTCAAGGGTTTCTTCCTGCCTTCCTCCGCTAACCTGTCAGCTACGTCATTCCCTTCAATACCAACATGGCTTGGGATCCAGTTGATGATGCGCCTTCCCTGATCCAGGATTCTCTGAGCAATGGTGAGAATCGAGGTTACCAGGTAAACGTTATCAAGGGGCGTACTTTGTTGCAGGCTGTCAATGGCGGCCCTAGAGTCTGTGTGTATGACAACATGCCCGTCCATCTGGGCTGCATGGGCTAGAGCTCCCATAATAGCTACTGCCTCTGCCTGGAGCGAGGAGGCATTGTCAGATACCCGCATAGCTTTCTCTATGCCCCTTGCTGCAAAACCGGCGCCTGCAGTGCGGGTGATGGGGTCTACAGAACCATCCGTGAAGTAGGTTTTACTATTCAGCGGCGTGATTGCTGTAATGTTCCTCTCCGCCTCAGCCTTCAATAGAGGCGGTGAGTAATGTGTTTTTCTTCTTGATAGACTCATGACAGAGAACTCTATCAAGGATCGTGCCCACGGCGGGGCTGTGACATAGTCAGGGTGGGGAAGGTCCATGCCCTTAATCAGTAGTGTCTCTTTGAGCTCAAAGCGTTTCAGCACTCTGGTTGTGTGAGACAGCCAGGTGTTGTTAGCAAAGAGCTCTTGGTTCTGTGCAAGCCGACGCTGCACTCTCTGTCTTAGCTGCGAGTCCAGTGGGGACTGTAGGACATTGGCAAGGAACTGGGCCGCCATCTGATCAATCCGGGTGTCCAGGGGAAAGAGTTTGGCCTCCAAGAGGAGGTTAGTAACCTTAGCCCACCCAGGGGCACCCAGAATAATCCTGGTGGCTTCGTTTTGTATGATGTCGAGCCTTTTCCTGAGTCCAGGCTTGACTGTGATCAGGGCGACGGAGGCGTAGTCCACAATGGGACAGACAGCGTGCACGTAGAAAGGTCTTAGTACGCGGTACCCAGCCCCTAAGCGCCGCCCAGACAAAGCTTTCATGACAGAGCCTTGCCTTGGTCCGTTCTAAGAGATGTTTGATCTCGGAGCGGAAGGTGAGGTTCTTATCGATCTATACCCCCAAGTATTGGTAGACGTGTACCCACTCAAGCTCTAGACCTTGGACTCGCAGTCTTTGATCACAGACATCATGTTTCAGCGCCATTGCCTTTGATTTGGCTTCTGAGATCTTAAGCCCGACTCTGCAGCATTCCTCAGATATTAGGTCCAGACAACGCTGGGCCTTTCTGACTGGATTCACATTTCTTCTCCCAGTGGAGATAATTGCTAGATCATCTGCATATGAAATGGGAGTGGAATGTCGAGAATGTTTAACATGAGGATGTTGAACAGAGCCGGGCTAAGGACCCCTCCTTGAGGGGTGCCATTCTCCAGAGGCAAATGCCTGGAAAGGTGACCTTGGAACTTCACTCTGGCAGTTCTGTTCCGAAAGTAATCGCCAATCCAGGCAAGCAGTCTGCCTTTGATTCCCTTGCGGATCAGGATCTCCTGAATGGCGAGCGGGTTTGCCAGTTCAAAAGCCTTTTCCAGGTCAAGGAAGACAATGACAGCACTGCTATTGCTGACAGTGCTCAGTAAAGTGGCCATGCTGAGGGTAGTGCTCTTGCCCGTGTAGGTGTTCATGTGGAGGTCCCAGCTTCCATTGGAGCCGATTCAGTACCATTTTCTCTGCTGTCTTTCCCAGACAGCTAAGCAGGGAGATGGGGCGGTACTGTCCCAGCTCCTTTGGTTTGGGGACGGGAATTATATCAGCCCTCTTCCAGCACTGTGGCACTGAGGAAGTTTCCCAGGACTTGTTGATGAGATGCAAAAGTGCAAGCTCACCTTCATGTCCTAGGTGGGAAATGATGGGGTGGGAGATCCCATCGCAACCCGGGGCTGACCGGGAACTGGTCTTGTATGTCCGCCGTAATTCCCTCAGAGAGAACATGGCATCTGTATCATCAGGCTCAATCGCCTTTTCTCTGATGAGGGCATGCCTGCCTGGGAGCAGTTGTTCTTGGCATACCCTCAGCTCTGCTGATAGACCGACGCTACTTGTTCTAGCAGAGAACTCGAAAGCGGTCTTCCACCTCCACCGCTGGTCATGGTGGGTCTTTTGGGGGCTGAGCTGACTGTGGCCCATCTGATACGGTTCCACAATTCTGAAAGGACTCACACCACTCCAGCCACTTTTCCTGCTTTAACTTCTTAGCAGTTTCCTGAGCATCCCTGAGAGCCTCTCTCAGAAGAGCGTGGTTCTCGGGAGTTCTCTGTCTGCGAAAGTGTCTTCTGCACATATTGATTCTGTGGTTGACCTCCTTAATCTCATCATTGTAGTACCAGGCGTCCTTGAAACACCTGGACCACTGACGAGTTTTGGGGATGGTTTCTGAGGCTGCCTCGTCTATGGCATTTACTAGTCTGGCCTCAAGTATATCCACATTATCATTAAGTGAGGAGTCACTGGTTCTGAGGCAATTGGCCAGAGCCTCCTGGAAGGCTTTCCAGTTGGCTCTTTCCACCTTCCATCGAGGATTGTGCTGGGGCATGGGTGCCGGGCCAGCATCCAAGATGGTGGTGACTATCCCATAATGATCGCTCGTGGGTGTTGTCCACAGACCAACTAATTCTCTCGACCAGGGCCTCAGTTACAAAGGTGAGGTCAAGGACCGCCGCCAATGTGCGTAGGCTCCTGGCTGTTGAGAAGAGCAATCTCTGGGCATGACTCTAGCACCTCGGCTATATGGCAGCCTGCCACATCACGTCTCTGAGTGGGAGCCAGTATGGGGTGGTGGGCATTAAAGTCCCCCCCCTATTAGAATTAGCTCATGTGCTGCAGCAGCACAGGCTTCACTGATGTCTAAGCCCTTACAGTTTGGCCTACTGTATACATTGTACAGCTTGAGAGGACCCCCGGCCAAATGGATCTCAACAGCAAGGGATTCGACACCTTCTCCACACTGCCCAGGATCGGCAATCAGGGAGCAGGGGATAGTCGACTTCACAAGGGTAATCAGGCCTCTGCGTACTCGGTAGCACAAAGGGATGATATCCCGAAAAGCGTACAGATTCCCGTTAGCGTCTCTTGGAGCATGACAACATCAATGTTCCGAGATCACATGATTGCGTGGAGAAGGGCGGCCTTAGGGGAGAAGCTGTTGATGTTCCACTGCAGTATGCTTATGTTAGTGGCCATAGTGCTTGTCTGTGTTCACTAAGTCATTGACGTCGAGGTATTCAGTCTCTGTGTCCGACGCCCCAGTGTGGGTAACGTCAGACATTTCGGAGTCTGACAACTCCTTGGTGAGTTCCACACTGAGTGTGGTTTCCTCACTTGACTCGTCACTGTCGTCAGGACAGGTCGAGTTGGAAGGGCTGGGTCTCCTGGGAGGTAGAGTATTCCTGGTCGACTTGGCCTTCCTTTTGGGTGGCCGTGGCTTCCTCACCCTTTGGGGTTTGGGTGCAGGCTCTGCCAGTGTGGTCTTGGCCGCAGGTTTGTCGGGGAGACAGGTCTTGCCCTGGGGGTTTGTGGGGGAAGGAGTCTCGCCCTGAGTTGGAGTGGGAGTTGTGGCCTTGGGCCTCACGTCCTTTTCCTTCAGGGCAGCGACAGTCTGAGTCATTGCCGTCATGGCTACCTCGACTGCCTTCTCTGTCTCCTCACTGGTCCTTCCCAATGCCGTCACAATTACTGTGACGACTGTCTTCAGCAGGAGCGTCAAGTCCTTCTCTGTGAACAGAGTCGGTCTCTCCGCTCTTGGGGTAGCCTTTGAGGTGTTCCCAGACCCCTTCCGGGTCTGTTTCCGTCTTGAACATCCACCAGCTGGAAACTCTTTGTGTTGGAGGCGTCCGGGGTGCTGGTTTCGCTTTGGGGCAAGTGCTTCCTTCCTTAGAGGGGGATTTCTTACCCTTTGTTCTGCCCCCAGACATAAGCCTGTAGGGGCAGGAACAAAGTCTGGTCGTTTTGCAACGATCTCTTGCCGCCGAAGAGCCTCTTCCTTTCTGACAGAACATCTGAGGCTCCAGGCGTGGTGTTTTTTATGGCAGTTTGGGCACTTGGCAGTGATGTCTCGCTTGCCATCTTTGTGTGCTTTGAGGCACACCTCTGTTCTGTGTGCCTGACTACAGACAAGTGGCCTTGTGGTGTCCGTACTTCTGGCACGTGAAGCATCGCAGCGGGTCTGGGACGTATGTCCTGAGTCTGTAAGAGCCCCAATTGCCAAGATCCAAGATCCAAGGACGGCACTGTCTCTGGGTTTCCAGAGCCCGTACCATCTGGTAGGCATTGTCGAATCCTTCCGGTTTAGGGGGAACCCTAAAATGGGGGAACCGACTTGGGGCTGCAGACTCACCCTCTGAGTCCGAAGCCGTCCGAGGTCGTTTGCGTGTTCTCCGAACCAACGCCGGAGTTTTGCCAGTGGGGCCAGTAGGGTTGGAGGGTCCTGTCTGGCTTCCGTTTTTTGTTTGACTTCTTGTCTGGACCGACGCCAGAGATTTGTCAGAGCCTGGGGTTGGTTTGGAGGGTCCAGCCCGAGGTACACGGGTGGGTTTTTCCTGGACCGACGCCAGATCCCTGCCCATCTTTTCCCTTTTGTCATCAAAGCCCTCGAAGGGGTCTAAGGTGACAGCCTTTGTCATCTTCATGCAAGGTTCGTTAACAGGGAAGTCAGTCATGGGTTTATGTGGTATAGATGCCATGTGATAAGCGGTTCGATTCATCCTCCCATGCCCCCACCCACCACGGAGTCCAACAAGGGGAAGCTTTGTATTGAGTCCATGCTCAGGAGCCACAGGGGTGGTGGGAGGATATACGCAACCCCGGCCTCGCGTTAATGGCACTCTCAAGACCATGCGATTGCCTGCAAGACAGGGGCTACTTGACCCTAGCCTAGCTCAAAAGAGAGACCAGCCGATTGACCTAACCCAGTCGAGATCAGGCCACCTGTCTTGCTGGAATAGAGGACCAAAGAAGCGTGTTGCTAGCCGCAGGGCGTACTCATACACGGCATCGCTCAACCTCCAGGACTCCCGTCTCCCAGCGCACAGGGGCACCACGCACGGCAAACACGTGGGCAGGTGTTGGCCCCCTTGGGGGGAGGACCAGGGGTGGTGCGACCCCACCTACTAGGTCAGCACCTAGGAAAACTTAGTCATCCCTCCTCAGAGAACCCGCGGCTAGAAGGACACCTCAACGGGACAGAGAGACTGGCCAAATCCAGAGCGGGCTTGTCCAAGGAAGGAATTCAAGCCCCCGCACCACGACAAGGCAGTTCCTTTTTGCGTTTTTTTTAAATATAGTACGTGGCGCACAGGGGTGCCACGCACGGCAGACACGTGGGCAGTTGTGTGCCCTCCTGGGGGGAGGACCAGGGGGTGTGTGATCCCACCTACTAGATCAGCACCTAGGAACGCTTAGTCGTCCTTCCTCGGAGAATCAACCGCTAGAAGGCCACCTCAACGGGAAGGAGAGACTGGCCAATTCTAGA
>BOPN01004355.1:35000-42500 GCA_017312705.2 Penaeus japonicus | reverse complement strand
ATTCATGTAAAATACAGTATACATTATATACACATATAACTTGTTTAGTCTTTTGTCTTAATTTATCATATCCTGTATAAAACTCTCCTTTTCCTTTTCTACCATCTAACATAAAGTTTTTTTCTTCAATGGATATAATAAGTAACATTAAATCAGATAGTTTATCCTGATGTTCCTGTAAATAACGTTTAAAAGTACACTTCTAGGGATACACCAATGAAAAGGAGGGAAAAGAGAGAGGCACGAGGATAGAAGATCGAAGAAGAGGAAAAGAAAAAAAGGAAGGAAGATGGGGAAATCGGAAGAAAGGAGAAAGTGAACAGACAAAAAAAAAGGGGGTTAGAGAGATGAATGAAAGAGAGGAGGGATGGCGAGATAAAATAACGATACATGAAAAAAAATGATAATAAAAAAAGGATACAGGCAGATTAAAATGAGTAAAGGAAAGAAAAAAGAAACAAAAACCTGGGGAAAAGATGAAGAAAGAGAAAAAGAAAGACAGAGAAAGATCAGACAATGAAATGAAATTGTAAAAAGCGAGAGAAAGACGGATAGAGAGAAAAAACAATACAACAAAACTAGATCAAAGAGATATCGTCATCTATCCATGGAGCGGAGTGGACGTCGGACGGTTAACGTGCGTGGTGCCAACGCGTAAATACTGCACAATCGCCGTAAGGATAGTTATACCTGCTTGTCTATCATCTGTTAATAAGATATTTAAAGGCGTTGTCTCTTTAGATCTGATGAGTTCTATGAATGATTGAAGGTTATAGTATAAGAATCACGAAATGTTTGTGTTATCGGTGGTTGCTTCGGTTTCTTTATATTTAATGTGAGTGTGAGAAGTTCATGGTCAGCAATATGACACGGGATGACATCCGTATTTACCCTGTTAGTTATTACTACATCTAATAAGGATGAGGTGTTTTCTGTAATATTTACCACTGGGGAGTCAAAAATCATATGGTAAAGCTTTTTGCAATGGGTCTGGCTTGAAGACATATCGGTATAAATTTAGGAAAATGAGTGTTAGAGCGCTGAAAACTGTATAGAAGCATCGGTATTAATTGAACTTTTCCAAAAATAAACACTTTTACACAAAAAGATATTGAAATAGTAAAAAAAAAAAAAAAAAGGCTTGCTCTTTTGTAACAGTGTCCATTTTGAAAACTTTTATAAAAACAAAAACGTTTTGTCGTAACATACCGCGATGTATTTGCCGTTTTCGTGGCAGTGTGTATAATCCGATATGCAAAAGACTAATTTACTTAAAGTAGTCATTCTCAACTGGGGGTAAATTTACCCTAAGGATAAAATTTACATGGTAGATCTATTGCAATGGATTTTGCCAGACAACATATCAGTACAAATGAAGGATGGGGGGTAAATAGAGAGGCACATCCAGCCGTTGGAGTAAGTGACAGAGGAGAGGTTGAGAATTACTGGTCGAAAGGTAAATAATTTACTTAGTTTATTCCAGAAATAATTAATCCCTTATCTATCGAGTCGACATAAACGGGAATACAGTATGCTATGAAAACAAAGTTTAACCTCAGTTCAGTTCAGTTCAGAGAGATTTGCGAAGGCTTTCCTTCGCCCGGGCTATATGCACGAGGCGGCCCGGCCTCTGCCAGCTATAAGTGCTGACTCATCTGATCATCATAACTGAATGCTTACCGTGGCGGTTGGATTGCCAGAAGGCGCTCCAGTTGCCACGGGGAAAGCAATAGGCATAGCCGCCTTACCAACCCGGCGGCTGTCGTCTCTGGGCCCTGCCTGAGGAAGCGAGTGTGCTCGCATTCCATCAGATAGTGCTCTAAGTGGCGTCCGGCGCCACAATGGCTGCAGCATCGCTCATCGCCCAATGGTTGGGTATAGTTGCCACACGCACAAGGGTAGCTAATCTCAGTCTGTGAGCCCCGACTTCCCAGCTCGCCTTGGTATTCTGTTAAGTATCAGCATGACTCATAGCCTGTGGCCTCTGAGTACCAGCTGGCCGAGGGGGAGGTTCTCGCTTCCTCTGTGGCGCTGGGAGCACCGACCTGCCCTGCAGCCATCAATTTACACCTTAGCAGTTCTCGGCAAGGATGCACCACAAGATTACTCAAGGGTTTTTTCCTGCCTTCCTCTGCTAGCCTGTCAGCTACATCGTTCCCTTTAATACCAACATGGCTTGGAATCCAGTTGATGATAATGCGTCTACCCTGGTCCAGGATTCTCTGAGCAATGGTGAGAATCGTGGTCAGAAGATAGACGTTATCCAGGAGCGTGCTTTATGCAGGCTGTCCAGCAACGGCCCCTAGAGTCTGTATGTATGACAACATGCCCGTCCGTCTGGGCTGCATGGGCTAGAGCTCCCATAATAGCGACAGCCTCTGCTTGGAGCGGAGAGCGTGTCGGACACCCGCATAGCTTGTGCTTCCGTCCCTTGCTGCAAAGCCGGCGCCTGCAGTGTGGGAAGTAAGGATCTCTCACAGAACCATCCGTGAAGTAGGTTTTACTACCTGGTGGAGTGATTTCTGCAATGTTCTTTCAGCCTTCAGAGACAGTTGCCCAGGTCTTTCTCCTTGACAGAGTTCATGACAGAATACTCTATCAGATCCTTGCCCACAGCGGAGCTGTGGCATAGTCAGGGTGAGGAGGTCACCATGCCCTTGACCAACAGAGTCTCCTTGAGCTCAAAGCGTATCAGCACCCTGGCTGTATGGGACAGACGGAGACTGACCAACAAAGAGTTCATGGTTCTGTGCAAGCCGACGCTGCACTTTTGTCTTAGCTACGAGTCGACGGGGACTGTAAGACCTTGGCAAGAAACTGAGCCGCCATCTGATCGATCCGGATGTCCAGAGGGAAAAGGTTGGCCTCCAAGAGGAGTTGGCAACCTTAGCCCATATAAGAACACCCAGAATGATCTGGCGCGTCGTTACATGACGTCAAGCCTTTGCCGTAGTCAGACGGCCGTAATCCAGGCGTGGGCGTAGTCCACAATGGGACGGACAGCGTGCACATAGAAGGATCTTAGTACACAGTGCCCAGCCCCTAAGCGCCGCCCCTGACCTGAGCTCCCTCCTGTGGAGAGAGTCTTGCCTTGGTCCGTTCTAGGAGGTAACCCTCCGAGCGGAAAGTAAGCTTACTGTCAACCCATACACCCCAAGTGTGGGAAGACATGAACCCACTCTAGCTCTATCCCTTGGACTCGCAGCCTTTGGTCTCGGACATCCTGTTTCAGCGCCATTGCCTTCGATTTGGCTGCTGAGATCTTAAGCCCGACTCTGCGGCATTCCTCAGACATTAGATCCAGACAACGCTGGGTCTTTCTGATTAAATTCTCATTCTTCCTCCAATGAGATAATTGCCAAATCCATCTACATGAGATGATCACACCCCGCTGGGAGTGGAATGTCGGATGCCCAACATGAGGGTGTTAAACAGAGCTGGGCTGAGGACCCCCACCTTGGGTGCCATTCTCAGGGTGGAAGTACCTGGAAAGGGTGACCTTGGAACTTCACTCTGGCAGTTCTGTCCCAAAAGTAGTCACCAATCCAGGCAAGCAGTCTGCCCTTGATTCGCTGCAGATCCAGGTCTTGAATGGCAAGTGGGCTCGCCAGTTCAAAGGCCTTCTCCAGGTCCAGGAAAACAATGGCAGATCTGGTGATGCTGACAGTGCTCAGTAAGGTGGCTATACTGTGAGCAGTGCTCTACCTGTGAACCCGTGTGGTGTTCCTTCTTGGAGATCCCAGCTTCCATTGGAGCCAGTTCAGTACCATTCTCTCTGCCGTCTTTCCCAGAAAGCTGAGGAGAGAGATGGGGCGGTACCGACCCGGCTCCTTTGGTTTAGGGATGGGAACTATGTCAGCCCTCTTCCAGCACTGTGGTAGTAAGGAAGTCTCCCAGGACTTGTTGATGAGATGCAGAGTGCAAAGCTCACCTTCAAGTCCCAAAATTGGGAAATGATGGGGTAGGAGATCCCATCACAGCAGGGCTGGCCACCGAACTGGTCTTATATGTTCGCCTTAGTTCCCCTCCAGAGAGAACATAGCATCGGCATCATCAGGCTCGACCGCCTTTTCTCTGATGAGCTATGCCTGCCTGGAAGCAGTTCCTCTTGGCATGCCCTCAACTCTGCTGGTAGACCGGCGCTACTTGTTCTTGCAGAGAACTCGAGTGCCAGTCTCTCTGTCTGTGGAAGTGTCTTCTGCACATATTGATTCTGTGGTTGACCTCCTTAACCTCATCATTGTAGTACCAGGCGTCTTTAAAACACCTGGACCACGGACGAGTTTTGGGAATGGTCTCTGAGGCTGCCTCGTCTATGGCATTAACTAGTCTGGCCTCAAGTGTATCCGTTGTCTGTCCATATACTGAGAATTCACTGGTTCTGAGACACCTGGCCAGGGCCTCCTGGAAAGCTTTCCAGTTGGCTGTCAC
Source organism: Penaeus japonicus (assembly GCA_017312705.2). Lineage (NCBI taxonomy): Eukaryota > Metazoa > Arthropoda > Malacostraca > Decapoda > Penaeidae > Penaeus > Penaeus japonicus. Next base: position 38,069 of record BOPN01004355.1, on the reverse strand, counting down.
CTTCCATCGAAGTTGGTAACAGGGCACAGGGCCGGGCCAGCATCCAAGATGGTGGTGACTATCCCAAAGTGATCGCTCGTGGCAGTGTTGTCCACAGACCAAGCAGTCCTCTCGACCAAGGCCGCATTCAGTGCAAAGGTAAGGTCAGGACTCCCTGCCAAGCATCAGTGGCTCTGGTTGTTGAGGAGAGCAATCTCTGGGCATGACTCAAGCACCGCGGCACAATAGCGATAGCCTGCCGCATCCGGTTCCGCGTGGGAGCCAGGATGGGTGGTGGGCGTGAAGTCTCCCCTGAGAGTGGCTCATTATTGCCGCAACAGCACAGACTTCACTAATATCTAAGCTCCTACAGGTTGGCCTGCTGTACACATTGTACAGCAGAGAGGGACCCCAGCCATATGGATCTCAACTGCTAGGAGTTCAACACCTTCTCCACACTGCACAGGATCGGCAATCAGGGAGCAGGGAATATTCGACTTCACCAGGGTAATCAAACCTCTGGTGCCTTGGTTAGAGGGCAACACAAAGGGATGATATCCTGAGAAGCGAACAGTGTCTCCTGTTAAAGTCTCCTGGAGCATGACAATGTCAATGTTCCGAGATCGCACGATCGCGTGGAGAAGGGCGTTCCTTGTGGAAAAGCCAGTGATATTCCACTGCAGTATGCTTAAATTAGGAGCAATTGTGCTAATCTGAGTCCATTAAGTCTGCATCGTCAATGACGTCGACATAATCGGTCTCAGTGTCTGACGCCCCAGTGTGGGTAACGTCAGACAATTTCAGGATCTAATTCACTCCTTGGTGAGTTCCTCACTGATCGTGATTTCCTCACTGGACTCGTCACTGTCGTCAGGACAGGTCAAGCCATTAGAAGGGCACAAGGTCTCCTGGGAGGTGGAGCCCTGGTCGCCCCTTGACCTTCACACTCTGGATGGTGCGTGGCTTCCTCGCCCTTTGGGGTTTGGGTTCAGGCTCTGCCAGTGTGGTGCTGTGCGCGGGTTGGGTGGGGAGACAAGTCTCGCCCTGGGGATTTGTGGGGAAGGTCTCGCCCTGGAATTGGATTGGGTGTAGAGGCCTTGGGCCCTGCATCCCTTTCTGCTGGGGTGCTGACAGTCTGGGTCATTGCCGTGACGGCGACCTTGACTGCCTTCTCCGTCTCTTCACTGGTCCGTCCCAATGCTGGCCATAACTGTGACAGCTGCCGTCAGCAGGAGCGTCAAGTCATTCTCCGTAAACAGAGTTTGACCCTCCGCTCTTGGGTTGGCCTTTGGTGTGTTCCCAGACCCCTTCCGGGTCTGTTTCCGTCTTGGAACACCCACCAGGGCCGGAAACTCCTTTGTGTTGGAGGTGTCCGGTGGTGGTTTTGTTTTGGGCGGTGCTTCCTTCCTCTTAAGGAGGGGAGCCCTTACCCCTTTGTTCTGCCCCCAGACGTAAGTGCCTGGAGGGGCAGGAACAAAGTCCGGTAAATTTTGCAACGACCTCTTGTCACTGCGTAAGAGCCTCTTCCTTCCTAGGCGGAACATAGAGGCTCCAGGCATGAGGTGCTTTGTGGCAGTTGGGACACTTGGCAGTAGTGTCCCGCTTGCCCTCCTTGTGTGCTTTGAGGCACACCTCCGTGCTGTGTGCCTGACTACAGACACCACACTTCGGCTTTGCAGAGCAAGTGGCCTGGTGGTGTCCGTACTTCTGACACGTGAAGCAACGGAGTGGATCAGGGACATACGTCCTGAGGTTGTAAGGCCCCAATTACCAAGGTCAAGGACACCAACTGGGGTCCTTCAAGTGAACTCAGGACTTGCCTGGTTGGGTGCTTCCTTTTGGAAAGTCAGGAGGAAGCCACACACCTTAGGATGGGCAGTGATGACCTCAAGGTCATACATCTGAGGGGAAGCCAGAAGCACCATCTTGGACTTTTACATCAGAGATCGAGCCGCCAAACTCACCTTCCGTCCCGTCCCTGCGACTTGGCTGATCTCTGGAGGAAGGTGAGTGGACTGGTCGCCCAGGGATGATTATCATGCCTTTGTCTTTGGCAATTCAATAGTCAGACGGCACTGTCTCTGGGTTTCCAGAGCCCGTACCATCTGATAAGCGTTGTCGAATCCCTTCGAGTTTAAGGGAACCTAAACTGGAGACCGACTCAGGGCTACAGACTCGCCCTCCGAGTCTGTAGCCGGCCGGGGCAGCAATGCCTGCCTTCCGAACCGACGCCGGAATTTTGGCAGTGGGGCCAGCAGGGTTGGAGGGTCCTGTCTGGCTTCCATTTTTACTTTGACTCGTCTTCTGAACCGACGCCAGAGACTTGTCGGTGCCAGGAGCTGGTTTTGGAGGTCCAACCCAGGCTGCTAGATGAGCTTTCTCTGAACCGACGCCAGAGCCTTTCCCAACTTTTACTTTTATTATCTTAAGGACCTTAAAGGTTCCAAGGTGACAGCCTTGGTCATCTTCGTGCCAGGTTCGTCAATGTGGGGGTCAGTCAGGGTTTTTTTAGAAAAAGATGCCATAAATATAGTGTTCAATTCATCCTCCCACGCCCCCACCCACCACGGAGTCCAACAAGGGGAAGCTGTGCACTGAGACCATGCTCCGAAGCCACAGGGGTGGTGGAGGGATATCGCAACCCCCTGCCTCGCGTGATGGCACTCGCAAATACATGCGATTGCCTGCAAGACAGGAGCTGCTTGACCCTAAGCAGCTCCAAAGAGACCAACTCGATTGACCTAATCGAGCCAAGATCAGGCCACCCGTCTTGCTGGAATAGAGGACCAAGGGCATGTTACTATACAGGGCGTACTCATACGGCATCGCTCAACCTCCAGGACTCCGTCTCCCAGCGCACAGGCGCCCTTACGGCAAACACGTGGGCAGAGTGTGTGCCCCCTGGGGGGGCCAGGGGGGTGTGATCTCACCTACTAGATCAGCACCCTAGGAGCAGCAGTCGATCCTTCTCGGAGAATCAACCGCTGAAGGCCACCTCAACGGGAGGAGAGACTGTGAATTCTGGGAACGGGCTCTTCCAGGGAAGGAGTTCAAGCCCCCGCGCCACGACAAGGCGGTTCCTTATTGCGG
>BOPN01004355.1:12500-27500 GCA_017312705.2 Penaeus japonicus | reverse complement strand
ATTTTTTGTTTTCTTATCTAAAGGATCATTTCAACAATATGCCCTTTCTTTCAGGCGACGGTCACGTGCGCAAGTGGTTACATCAGCAGCGGAAACTTGACTTCCGTGACGCTGGTCTGTGAGTCTGCCAATGAGACCTATCATGAATGGATCCCTAAGGATGAAGGATACCTGCCAGAGGATCTTCTCTGTGGTAAGTTCCTGATACCATGGCATTGGGAACGTTACTGTCGATATAATCCTTTATATAAATCTGCTTAGGCCTTCTTTGTGCTTCCGTGATTCTGAATACCTTTGGAATACTCATTCCCTGTTTCACATTTCATAAAAGCGAGCGGCGGACCAGCCTCGACAGCCACCAGCTGCTACGCCTTGTTGATGGCGATGCTGCTGCTCTGCCTCCACGGCCGCTGACATCTGGCAACTGCAGCTGAGGATCTCCGGGGTGTCAAGTATTCCATCGATGAAGACCTCGTCAAACCTCATGAAACTACTTCCCAGAGCTATTGATTTATGTAACATTAACTGTTGATGCATATATCCCCAGTCATTCCTGATTTAAGATTTACTTCAAAGGGAAAAAATAAAAGTAACTACGAGTGGTTAAACTTTCATTATCCTTAAAAAAAAAAAAAAAAAAAAAAAAAAACAGTAACGTGAAGAGGGATTGATAAGACACTAAGAACATAATTATGACTGTATCTTATCAGCTACATTATCTTTCAATGATACTCTCTTGAAGAATCATTAATTGGTATGGCAGAAGCTACAGTAATTGGGTTGAAACAGGGAAACTAGCGATCGGCTGTAGGCACTTTCTTCCTTGTTAAAAAGTATAGCCCAAGGAGTACAGGATCACAACCAGGGTGCTGATACACTTTGAGCTCAAGGAGACGCTACTGGTCAAGGGCATGGACTCCTCCTACCCTGACTATGTCACACCCCCGCCATGGGCGTTATCCTTGATAGAGTTTTCTGCAATGAGCTTATCAAAGAGAAGACACAGTACTCTCCACCTCTGTTAAGGGGTGGGGCAGAGAAGAATATTACAGCAGTCACTCCGCCGGGTAGTAAAACCTACTTCACGGATGCTTCTGTAGACCCCATCATCCGCACTGCAGGCGCCGGTTTTGCAGCAAGGGGCATGGAGAAAGCTATGTGGGTACCTGACAATGCCTCCTCGCTCCAGGTAGAGGCAGTCGCTATTATGGAAGCCCTAGCCCATGCAGTCCAGACGGACGAGCATGTCATACATACAGATTCTAGGGCCGCCACTGACAGCCTGCATCAAAGCACGCCCCTTGATAATGTTTATCTTCTGACCACGATTCTCACCATTGCTCAGAGAATCCTGGATCAGGGTAGACGCATTATCCTCAACTGGATTCCAAGCCATGTTGGTATTAAAGGGAACGACTTAGCTGACAGGCTGGCAGGGGAAGGCAGGAAGAAACCCTTGAGTGATCTTGTGGTGCATCCTAGCCGGGAACTGCTAAAGCATAAAACGATGGCGGCAGGGCAGGTCGGTGCCCTTCAGCGCCACTGAGAGGAAGCGAGAACCTCTCCCTCAGCCAGCTGGTACTCAGACGCCACAGGCTATGAGTCGCTGATACTCTCTACAAGAATATCGAGGTGTGCTGAAGTCAGCCTTCACAGACTGAGAATAGGCTATCCTTGTGCGTGGCAAATCATACCCACCATTGGGCATGGTGAGCGACGCTGTGACCATTGTGGTGCGCCGGACGCCAAATTAGAGCACTACCTGATGGAGTGCGAGCACACTCGCTTCCTCAGGCAGGGCCCAAAGACGACAGCCGCCGGGCTGGTTAGACGGCTATGCCTGTCTCTTGCCCCCTGGCAACTGGAGCACCTACAGGCAATCCGACCGCCACAGTAAACATTCAGTTATGATGATCAGATGAGTCAGTAGTTATAGCTGGCAGAGGCCGGGCCGCCTCGTGCATATATCCCGGTCGAAGCGACGTCTTCGCAAATCTCTCAGAACTGAACTGAGTGCAGGATATGTGGCCCAGCTAGGAGCGAGCTGGGAAGGGAGATGCTTTCCAGACGATGGTTGGGATCGTTATGTCGATGGCCTCAGAAGAGGCTCGTTTCGCAAGCTGTATATTGGCCATCTGGTTATTACATGGATATGGGTAACCAACATGGCTTGGCTTAAGCTATGACTTCCACTTTAATCAGTCAGTGATTCATCTACTTTGTACCATTGCAATATCATGATAATGAATCACAGTAATAGGATTGGTAAGCTGTTAAAAATACTGATGCTGATAGCCAGTGTTATTACCGTAAGACCATAATTATAACAATAATATTGGTGAGATCTACATTGATGGAGAGTAAGTAGTTGATTAACAGAAAAAAATGGATTTATCAAGAAATTATCTTATTTTCATTTTCTATTTTCAAAGCTTTCAATAGCATTAGGGTTGAACTAAGATTCACTCCCACACACCAATTGTATTAAGCTAGAAAAATAAAATTACGTCTTTGTCATGAGGGACACATGACCTTATTGCAGAGGATATGATTTTAGTTTTGGTCTTCCTTTTGATAAAGATAAATAATTTGATTTATATTATCAAAAGGTGAATGAAAAACATTATATTTACCCCACTCTTTGTCGTAACCCTTTTGCTGCAAAAGGGTAATAGCCAGCCATCATAAAGTCAGTTTGTTTGTTTTGTGTAGCCCATCAGGACGTCAACTAAACCATCGATGCCAGATTAAATTAAAGCAAGCAGAGGAGAGAACAGGATGATTTAAGTAAACTGAGCAGCAACTCTAATTCGGTGAGGAAATAATAGTCAAGGAGGGAAAGCTCGGTAGCGTTGCCATGTGGCCGGGGTTGGTAATTATTGGAATGTAAACAATGATTCGAGGAACAAAATAGCAAGGTCTGACTCATGAAAAATATATGAGAAGTCCTATAGATAATAAATAATAGTATTATCTATTATCCTATAGATAATAGATAATAGTCTACGGATACGCAGTAAAGATAGAATTCCTAAGAATAAGCCCACCCCTTTCGTTCATTATTTTCTTTGCTTTATAAGATCAAATAAACGATCACGGGGAATCGCTGTCTCTTCATGACCTCTTTACTGATATCACCATAGGGAGAGCCAATCAAAATCACACTTCCAATGTTGTATGTTATTTATTTTAAGAGATAATTGTTTGAGGTTTTCCTCGTGGGTTTAGACTTATGAGTGGTGACAGAGTTATCAAAGATTAGTGCAGTATGCAAATGAATTATCTTATCATTTTATGTACGCATGAAATCGACTATCATTTGTTGATGTCAAAATTTTACCGTACACGTAGTGGCAGCACAACTGACACCATTTTTTTACACACACACACACACGCATATATATATATATATGTGTGTGTGTGTGTGTGTGTGTGTGTGTGTGTGTGTGTGTGTGTGTGGATACATCAATTAAATTGAACTTTTGATCACCTATGTCATCTTTCAAATCACTGCTGAAGTGTGGGTAAAGCACGTTGCACACAATAGCACTGCACTTTGTCCTCTTTAGCTTGAAATCCTTGCATCCCTTACTATCTGCAAATCTTACTTTGCACAGCTCACTAGGTGGGTCAGCAGGCAGATGTGGAACGAAGTGTTCTTGCATGCAATGAATAGGGATACATTTCCTTCAGTCACATGTGTGTCACTACTCACTTTTTCAAATGGTATTGTGCCTTGTCTTTCGGTACTGAAAGGTTTCTCTGCTTCCTTATGTTTTAATGTCTGTCTGTGTCTATCAATGTCACTACGTTTTGCAGACAGTGTGCAATGACAGTACTTACAAACACATTTCGTATCATCACCTTCTACTCTCCGCAACCATTTCTCATAATTTGGGTCTTTTAACCACTCTGCTCTAAAATGTTGTGCGTACTTTTTGCTCATTGTTGCTTGCAGAAAGCTAGGTAACCATCGAATTGCGACATGTACGTGAAGTAAGCGTAGCTACGAGCAAAATTATCGACGTACCGAGGCGGGTTTACACTTGAGAAGCTGAGGCAAAATGTCCAGAAACGTACGTCGCGTCTGTGAAATTACTAATGATAACAGTATCCAATGAAAAAGGTAGTACAATATTGTTTAACTTAACTACCTAGCATTTCAGACACAACTTGGACAGGACTCTGACGAGTGGCCGACAGGTTCGGTTCTCCCGCACCAGCCATGATTTTATTTTATTGATAAAACAAAGCATTACACACCTATAGAGGTATTTATTTTACGTATGTTTGTCACAAAATGCGTACATCAAGCGTCTGGGGTACTGACATTACGTGGTAGCTAAAACTAACTAAATAAATAAACAAATGAATTAATAAAAAAATGAAAATATAAAAAGTACATGATAAAGAGCAACTGTAATGAGCCATAAGGCGCTAAATTTGGAGCTAAGTATTTAAAAAAAGCGCTAAAAAAGGCGCTAAGGCGCTAAATGATAAATTTAAGCGCTAAATAACTTGAAAGAGCTAGATTTAGCGCCAAAAGCGCTAAGTTGGCAACTCTGAGTGCGAGCACACTCGCTTCCTCAGGCAGGGCCCAAAGACGACAGCCGCCGGGCTGGTTAGACGGCTATGCCTGTCTCTTGCCCCCTGGCAACTGGAGCACCTACAGGCAATCCGACCGCCACAGTAAACATTCAGTTATGATGATCAGATGAGTCAGTAGTTATAGCTGGCAGAGGCCGGGCCGCCTCGTGCATATATCCCGGTCGAAGCGACGTCTTCGCAAATCTCTCAGAACTGAACTGAGTGCAGGATATGTGGCCCAACTAGGAGCGAGCTGGGAAGGGAGATGCCTTCCAGACGATGGTTGGGATCGTTATGTCGATGGCCTCAGAAGAGGCTCGTTTCGCAAGCTGTATATTGGCCATCTGGTTATTACATGGATATGGGTAACCAACATGGCTTGGCTTACTATGACTTCCACTTTAATCAGTCAGTGATTCATCTACTTTGTACCATTGCAATATCATGATAATGAATCACAGTAATAGGATTGGTAAGCTGTTAAAAATACTGATGCTGATAGCCAGTGTTATTACCGTAAGACCATAATTATAACAATAATATTGGTGAGATCTACATTGATGGAGAGTAAGTAGTTGATTAACAGAAAAAATGGATTTATCAAGAAATTATCTTATTTTCATTTTCTATTTTCAAAGCTTTCAATAGCATTAGGGTTGAACTAAGATTCACTCCTACACACCAATTGTATTAAGCTAGAAAAATAAAATTACGTCTTTGTCATGAGGGACACATGACCTTATTGCAGAGGATATGATTTTGGTTTTGGTCTTCCTTTTGATAAAGATAAATCATTTGATTTATATTATCAAAAGGTGAATGAAAAACATTATATTTACCCCACTCTTTGTCGTAACCCTTTTGCTGCAAAAGGGTAATAGCCAGCCATCATAAATTCAGTTTGTTTGTTTTGTGTAGCCCATCAGGACGTCAACTAAACCATCGATGCCAGATTAAATTAAAGCAAGCAGAGGAGAGAACAGGATGATTTAAGTAAACTGAGCAGCAACTCTAATTCAGTGAGGAAATAATAGTCAAGGAGGGAAAGCTCGGTAGCGTTGCCATGTGGCCGGGGTTGGTAATTATTGGAATGTAAACAATGATTCGAGGAACAAAATAGCAAGGTCTGACTCATGAAAAATATGAAAGTCCTATAGATAATAAATAATAGTATTATCTATTATCCTATAGATAATAGATAATAGTCTACGGATACCAGTAGATAGAATTCCTAAATTAAGCCCACCCCTTTCGTTCATTATTTTCTTTGCTTTATAAGATCAAATAAACGATCACGGGGAATCGCTGTCTCTTCATGACCTCTTTACTGATATCACCATAGGGAGAGCCAATCAAAATCACACTTCCAATGTTGTATGTTATTTATTTTAAGAGATAATTGTTTGAGGTTTTCCTCATTAAGGTTTAGACTTATGAGTGGTGACAGAGTTATCAAAGATTAGTGCAGTATGCAAATGAATTATCTTATCATTTTATGTACGCATGAAATCGACTATCATTTGTTGATGTCAAAATTTTACCGTACACGTAGTGGCAGCACAACTGACACCATTTTTTTACACACACACACACACGCATATATATATATATATATATATATATATATATATATATATATATATATATATATATATATATATATACATATATATATATAGATAAATATATATATATATATATATATATATATATATATATATATATATATATATAGATAAATATATATATATATATATATATATATATATATATATATATATATATATATATATATATATATATATATAGATATAAATATATATATATGTATATATATATATATATATATATATATATATATATATATATATATATATATATATATATTTATATATATCATAATTCATAGGTCCGCCCTCGGGTCAGCCTTTGAGGGTGATATTCCTATGATGGGGAAATGACCAGAATATCCAGAAGGGCTAAAGTTGCAGGTGCTGTCTTTAACGAATCTTTGCCCGATCCTGGGGGATATACGAAATCCGATAATTGTGAAGGTCACATCTGTGTATTGTAATTTGATCATGTATCTCAGGTCAGACATATGCTCTGTTAACCGTTAAACATAAATACTTTCATAAGCTCATCTGTTTTAGCTGGATGGTCACCTCTACTTGATGTACGCTGACAGATTCATGGGATGGCTAGAAGTCGACTATCTTCATAATGGTGCTTCCTCTGGTAGACTCATGTCCCACTTCTGCCGCTTCTTTGCCTGCTGGAGGGCACCTGAGGAACTGTTAACAACAGTGGAAACGACCTTGTTAGTGAGATGTGCAGGTTCTGCAGGTGCTGAGGGCTCAAAACACATATCCTCAGCCCACTTCCCTCAATCCAATATCCGTGTCAATCATTGGCCCAGATAGCAGCCTCGACACAGACAGGTTGTTAATTGCCCTGTTACAGTACTTAAGCACACCTTTGGGAAACATCGACAAGTCACCTGCGAAACTTGCCACTGGCCGTCAGTTTCATGATGGGGTTCCGATGGCCAGGCAGAACCACTAAGTTGACAGGCTCTCTACAATTGAGAGATTGGTTATGGCTCGATCTGGAGGTCGGCTAGGACCCTCAAACCACTCGCTCAGAGCAACCAGATATGGGTGCAAGACCAGATGACAGACGTCAGGGACAGGAGTGGGGTTGTCATAGAGATGCTGCCCCACTGTCAGTACACGATGAGGCTGCACGGCAGTGGTCGCCTTTCACGCCGCAACCGTCACCACCTGCAATGTCCTGCATCCAAGGCACATGAATGTCCAGGGACTTCACCCACTCAGGCATCGTCCACCACGCAGCCATTTGTAAAACCAAACACACAACTTATTTTGTCGTGAAACTGATCAAGCTGCACTTGAGGCTATTAAGCTCACCTGATTGGTTTTCAAAAATGCTTGTTTGACTATGGCTGTGTAATTGAAAGTCTTTGGTTCGCATAACAACTTTATTTTATACATGTTACTCTCATGTCCAGTTCTAAACTTTATGATAGTCTTTTCGAAAGATATTTTGTTTTCAAAAATGCAAAAATAAGTAGTACACACACCTGTAACCCCTTCCAACGTAATATTCACCTATATCTTGTTGTATATTGTATAATCTTACCTAATTTTTAGTACAAATATAAGATGAGTTATATATATATATAGTATCAATTCTATTGATAAACCGATTATTTTTATCTTTTAAATCATATTAGAGGACGGTCATCCATCGAGAAAGCCATTGTATTTGTTTACTTATGACGTCACGCATGAGCCTGTCCATATCTCAAGACACGGATGTGGAACTAAATTCTGATCACAAAATTAGTCATACACATTTGTGGGTTAACATCCGCCTCTTTCAAGCCAGTGACCTTCAGATGATCCCCCACCCCTCACATTTTGAAGAATTAGGCAAATTAGACAAATGTCATTATATAATGATTTTACACAGTACTACATTTGTATAGCATATTTAAAATTGTTTTCCATGTGTTGATAGGTCAGTTTATTTAGCTTTTTTTGACTTTCTATAAACAACAAGCAACCAAAGTAACACTTTTAGATATAGATTAGAAGGCTCTTTCTTGTATAGGCGACGCTTGCAATCACAAATATCTCGCCCGCCCAGAAAAGACGTATATAACATCATAATCACTCTATAATTCCATATATTCATCTAACCCCTTTGAAGACTTCGAAACTTTCTTCCTGTTCATATTCATATAATGAAAAGTTAGTGATCCTATACATCTGAAAGTGTCAAGATGTCAAATCTGGGCGCCTGTGTCAATTCATCACGTTACATCACGTGAGGAGGGGAGGATTTGAACTTGAATCAGCGAGGGGGGGGGGATAAAAAAAAGGGAAGTTTCAGGATGTCTGTAAATACACTACGTTTGGAAAAGCAAGTCCTCCACTTAATTATTGATGATTGTGAGAGGTATCACCCAAAGTTATAAGTGCTTTTAAATCTAACTTGAGGCTTATTGTGTACTAAGGAATGATACATTTCTGGGACTCGCTACTGGTTGAAATGCCTCAAGTCTAGAGGTGAAGGGGGCCGTTATTAGATAAGTTGAGATAACAAAAGATAACACAGAAAAACAAAAGAGGGCTTGACGAAAATAACTTAAATAAATAAAATACACTGATATAATTATATCGGTAAAATGTTCACACAAACAAGAACAGCTGTTGTGTATTTTATAATTTTTTGCTCTCTCTCTCTCTCGCTGTTCCTGCTTTCTCCCTCTGTGAGAGGGAGTATTGTAAGCCAGTGCTGCTAGCAATGTAAGCTTGGCGGTCGAACTGACATAGATCTCGAGATCACGGCTTGAGTTAGTGATGGAGACACGCTGATATACTTGCACTTTATTTGTCCATCGGTTCGCCCCTTCAGATTACAGAGTTAAAGTCAACGTCCTCGCGGGAGACGAGGTCAAAGCGCTACCCCAAGCTGTGCTTCTACCGTTGGAAGAGTGTTGTCTCTGTCTGCTCTCTGCCTGATCTGCTTCTTGTTCTTATGACCCATTTCGGTGGTGACACTGGTAACTTTGTGTCACCTTCCTTGTCTCAGGCCATTCGACTAACAGATACAGCTGAAGGGACCGGAAGCAAACTATTGTGTGCTACACAGCAATGAAAATATCTATATAGTCAGGGCGAGACTCCGCTCCCCGCAAACCCCAAGAGCGAGACTTGTCTCCCCACCCAACCCGCTGCCAAGACCACACTGGCAGAGCCTGCACCCAAATCCCAAAGGGTGAGAAAGCTACGACCATCCAGAGTGAAGGTCAAGGCAACCAGGGATTCCCCATCTCCCAGGAGACACAGCCCTACTAATTGCTCAACCTGTCCTGACGACAGTGACGAGTCAATTGAGGAAATCACGCTCAGTAAGGAACTCACCAAGGAGTTGTCAGACTCTGAAATATCTGACATTACCCACACTGGGGCATCGGACACTGAGACCGATTATGTCGACGTCGTTGACAACACAGACTTAATGGACTCAGATTAGCACAATGGCTTCTAATCTAAGGATACTGCAGTGGAACATCAACAGCTTTTCTTTGAGGAATGCCCTTCTCTACACGATCGTGCAATCTCGGAACATTGACGTTGTCATGCTCCTGGAGACTCGAACAGGGGAATCTGTTCGCTCCTCGGGATATCATTCCTTTGTGCTGCCAAGTATGCAAGGCACCAGAGGTTTGATTACCCTTGTGAAGTCGACTATCCCCTGCTCCTTAATTGCTGATCCTGTGCAGTGTAGAAAAGGCATTAAATTCCTTGCCGTTGAGATCCATTTGGGCGGGGGTCCCCTCAAGGTGTACAATGTGTACAGCAGGCCAAACTGAAGAAGCATAGATATTAGTGAAGTCTGTGCTACTGCAGCATATGAGCCAATTCTCATAGGGGGAGACTTCAATGCCTACCACCCCATCTTGGCTCCCACTCGGAGTCGTGATGTGGCAGGCTACCACATAGCCGAGGCGCTTGAGTCGTTCCCCGAGATTGCTCTTCTCAACAGCCAGGAGCCTACGCACGTTGGCGGGGGGGGTGTCCTTTGTCACTGTGGCTCTGGTCGAGAGAATTAGTTGGTCTGTGGACAACACTGCTATGAGCAATCACTATGGGATAGTCACCACCATCTTGGACGCTGGCCCGGCACCCATGCCCCAGCATAATCCTCGATGGAAGGTGGACAGGGCCAACTGGAAAGCTTTCCAGGAAGCCCTGGCCAGGTGCCTCAGAACCAGTGACTTCTCACATAATGATAATGTGGATATATTTGAGGCCAGACTAGTAAATGCCATAGCTGAGTCAGCCTCAGAGACCATCCCCAAAACTCGTCTGTGGTCCTGGTGTTTCAAAGACGCCTGGTACTACAATGATGAGATTAAGGAGGTCAACCACAGAATCAATATGTGCAGAAGACACTTCCGCAGACAAAGAACCCCTGAGAATCATGCTCTTTTGAGAGAGGCTCTCAGGGATGCTCAGGAAACTGTTAAGAGGGTAAAGCAGGAAAAGTGACTGGAGTGGTGTGAGTCCTTTGGTCACCAAACTTTTCAGAGCTGTGGAACCATATCAGACGGGCCACAAATCACTCAGCTCTCAGACAGACACACCATGACCCGTGGTCAGAGGTGGAGAGACTGGCACTCGAGTTCTCTGCTATAACAAGTAGCGTCGGCCTACCAGCAGAGTTAAGGGCATGCCAAGAAGAATTGCTTCCAGGCAGGAATGCCCTCATCAGAGAAAAGGTGGTCGAGCCTGATGAAGCAGATGCCATTTTTTTTCTGAGGGAATTATGGCAGACATATAAGACCAGTTCCCGGTCAGCCCCAGGTTGTGATGGGATCTCTTACCACATCATTTCCCACCTAGGACATGAAGATGAGCTTGCATTCTTGCATCTCATCAACAAGTCCTGGGAGACTTCCTCACTACTAAAGTGCTGGAAGAGGGCTGACATATTTCCCATCCCTAAACCTGGATTGGTGACTATTTTCGGAACAGAACTGCCAGAGTGAAGTTCCAAGGTCACCTTTCCAGGCATTTGACCCTGGAGAATAGCACTCCACAAGGGGGGTCCTTAGCCTGTCTCTGTTTAACACCCTCATGTTAAGCATCCTCTACATTCCACTTCCAGCAGATGATCTTGCAATTACCTCTGCTGGGAGACAAAATGAGAACCTAACTAGGAAAGCCCAGCATTGTCTGGACCTAACGTCTGAGGACTGCCACAGAGTCGGGCTTAAGATCTCAGCAGCCAAATCGAATGCAATGGCGCTGAAACATGATGTCCACGACCAAAGACTGCAAGTCCAAGGGTTAGAGCTAGAGTGGGTTCACGTCTTCCAATACTCGGGGGTATGGGTTGATGAGAACCTCACCTTCCGCTCTGAGATTAAATATCTCCTAGACCAGACCAAGGCAAGACTCTCTGTCATGAAAGCTCTGTCAGGGCAGCATTTATGGGCTGGGCACTGTGTACTAAGATCCTTCTGTGTGCCCGCTGTCCATCCCATTGTGGACTACGTCTCTGTCGCCCTGATTACGGTCAAGCCTGGACTCAGGAAAAGGCTTGACATCGTGCAAAACGAGGCTGCCAAGATTATTTTGGATGCCCCTGGGTGGACTAAGGTTACCAACCTCTTCATGGAGGCAAATCTTTTCCCCTGGACACCCGGATCGATCAGATGGCGGCCCAGTTCTTTGCCAAAGTCCTACAGTCCCCGCCGGACTTGCAGCTAAGACAGAAAGCACAGCATCGGCTTGCACAGAACCATGAACTCTTTGCCAACAACACCTGGCTGTCTCACAAGGAGACACTATTGGTTAAGGGCATGGACCTCCCACACCCTGACTATGTCAGAGTGTGGGCACGATCCTCGAAAGAGTTTTCTGTCATGAGCCTGTCAAGGAGAAAGACAGTACTCACCACCTCTATTAAGATAAGATTAGATAAGATGAGTCAGCACTCATAGTTGACAGAGGCCGGGCCGCCTCATGCATATAGCCTGGGCGAGGCGACGTCTTTGCAAATCTGTCTGAACTGAACTGAACTCTATTAAGGGATGAGGCGGAGAGGAATATCGCAGCAGTCACTCCGCCGGGTAGTAAAACCTACTTCATGGATGGTTCTGTAGACTCCATCACCTGCACTACAGGCGCCGGTTTTGCAGCAAGGGGCATGGTGAAAGCTATGCAGGTATCTGACAATGCCTCCTTGCTCCAGACAGAGGCAGTCACCATTATGGGAGCCCTAGCCCATGCAGCCCAGATGGATGGGCATGGTGTCATACATACAGATTCTAGGGCCACCATTGACAGCCTGCAACTAAGCATGCCCCTTGATAACGTTTATCTTCTGACTATGATTCTCACCATTGCTCAGAGAATCCTGGATCAGGGTAGATGCATTATCCTCAACTGGATTCCAAGCCATGTTGGTATTAAAGGGAACGACTTAGCTGACAGGCTGGCAGAGGAAGGCAGGAAGAAACCCTTGAGTGATCTTGTGGTGCATCCTAGCCAGGAGCTGCTGAGGCGTAAAACGATGGCTGCAGGGCAGGTCGGTGCCCTGCAGTGACATAGAGAGGAAGAGAGAACCTCACCCTCAGCCAGCTGGTACTCGGACGCCACAGGCTGTGAGTAGATGATACTCTCTCCTAGAATGTCAAGGTATACTGACGTCAGTCTTCACAGACTGAGAATAGGCTATCCTTGTGCGTGGCAAATCATACCCACCATTGGGCGTGATGAGCCACACTGTGACTATTGTGGTACACCAGATGCCAAATTAGAGCACTACCTGATGGAGTGCGAGCACACTCGCCTTCTCAGGCAGGGCCCAGAGACAACAGCCGATGGGCTGGTTAGACGGCTATGCCCATCGCTTGCCCCCTGGCAACTGGAGCGCGCCTAGAGGCAATCCAACCGCCATGGTAAGCATTCATTAATGATGATCAGATGAGTCAGCACTTATAGCTGACAGAGGCCGGGACGCCTCGTGCATATAGCCCAGGCGAAGCGACGTCTTCACAAATCTCTCTACACTGAACTGAACTGATACTCAATAAAAGCCAGCGCAGCCAGGCCACACATATCGTAAGTAAAACTGCGAGCTTCGAGGGTTATGCTCAAAACATTTTAACCATCCTCGTGTGACGTCACAGCATCTCGTAACTTTAGGGTGCTGCCGAGATCTCGTACCGGTATGAACCTGATAATAAGTCATAATAGCTCTGGCTTGTGCAAGCAAGATTATGTATAGACAACATTTTATTGGCCATGTCAGGCACAGTATTAGGCATCATATCAATTTTTATCACATCTGCATGTCACAAATACCTCCATTTTCTCAAACCATTTGATGAAAAGAAGACAGTCAGTGCACAATGCACTTGTCATTTACCCTGTGGAGTTAGCAACAATACATACTATATACATGATAGAGCTTTGAGAAATGATAGGAGAAAACGATATATTTTATTCGTATGAGATAAATACTTGTTGAGATATTAGATCTACCAGACGGGAGAGTTTAAGCACTATTTTGAGGGTGTCTTGTCATATACGAAAGTGATATTCTTTTCAACCTAAATGGATGTATGAGAAAGCTAGAGAGAGGGAGAGAGAAAGCTTGTGTTAGACCTAAATGTAGCAGCTTTACCCCAGCAAGCATTAGATAAATACTTATCAAAATATAACAGATTTACCAGACGTGAATTTAAGTGCTATTTGTAAGTGTCTTGTCCTAGACGAAGGTAATATTCCTTTATACTTAAATGAATGTATTGGAAAGATAGATAGAGAGAGGGAGAAAGTTTGCATGTGCAGATTTTATTATAAAGGTAATAATTGTACGATGTACATTAACACAGTTACTCATTCTCTCTCTCAATATATATATATATATATATATATATATATACATATATATACTCACACACACACATATGCGTATATATATAATATATATATATATATATATATATATATATATATATATATACATATATATTTATATATATATATACATACATATATATACACATATATAAATATATATTTTCATATATACATATATAAATATATACATACATATTTATATATATATATATGTATATATATATATATATATATATATATATATATATATATATATATATATATATATGTATATATACATATATCTATGTTTATCTCTATCTGTCGATCTATCTATCCATTTATCTATCTATCATCTCTCTCTCTCTTTCTTTCCCTCTCCCTCTCTTTCGCTCTGCCCCCTGATTAACTAATTGGTAATCACGTCCAAAACACTGACTGTTGATTGATCAATTCGAATTAGGCTTGTCATCTGAGGGTATCCAATCGACCTACGGTTATATTGACTTTCGGTTACGAGGTGGCTACGATATTTTATTTTTCCTTTGAGAATGAGAGATTTATGACCTCGTATTGACATCATTCCTTACGAGAGTGTAACGTATTGCAGAGAGTGTAACGTATTGCAAGGTATTAAACTGCGAGAGTTTTGAGTATCCGGGCCCTGTGCGGCCAGGCTAATAATAGGTTTCTGGTTTGCTTTTCCTTCCTCTGCTTGGATGCTATGAAAGGCACCGCATGTATCGTCATGTGGTACTTTGAAATCTCACACTCTCACTCTCTCTTTCTGTGATGGGTGTCTTGGTATGTCGAATCTAATAACCCACACAAAAGAAGAATGTGATGCCAGACACAGGGTTTATATATATTAAGGTTTATTCCATAACGCAGATAACCTAACATTATGGTACACGAGATATAATATACACTACAACACAATGATTACAGCAATAAAACACTATAATGA
>BOPN01004354.1:109646-114646 GCA_017312705.2 Penaeus japonicus | reverse complement strand
AAAACGAAAAGGAAGACAGAGAAACCATACACACCATACACAAATATACACCTATTCTATCTATCTATCTATCGCCCAAAGACACGCAAAAACATATGCGTCTCAATAGACTATATCAAGAGACAAAACTCGCCAAACTTTCGTTTTGTTTTATATATATTTTTAAAGGAAAGTTTTGTAAGGAAAAAAAAAAAACAATGGTTAGATTAAGGTTGATTAATGAAGTGAGATTAAAACGTAAATAGCTGTTGATCTTATCGGTATTCAAGGTCTTGATAAGAAGTTATAATATGTACATTAATTCCTGCTTATAGATCTGAGTGGGATTTTTTATTTATTTTTTTTTTATCATTACGATTATGGTTCGGATTATCACCGGATTAATATCGTTATTTTTTTCCGATATTGTTATTATCATTTTATTATTATCTTAATGTTCATCATTCTAATCATCATTACTATTATCATCACTATCGCTATAGATATAAAGATGGAAGTGAAATATCTCTAAGGTTGATCTTCGCTTTATCTTTATTCTTCTTTCTCTTCTTAAATTATGCTGCCTTTAATATCTCGATCTTCCTCTCTTCCTGTAAGAATATATTATCATCTTTCTTCCACCGCGATCTTTCTCCATCATCTTTATCTATCCAAAGTCACAAGACAAGCTGTAAGGAAGCTGTTCTTCTCTTCTCCTGTGCACAGCGGAAGATGCCAAGATGCTAAGGGAATGCTTATTGATTTTTTGGTTTCGTTTATTCCGGTCTATTTTTTTTTTTTTTTTTTTTTTTTTTTTTTTTTTTTTTTTTTTTTTTTTTTTTTTTTTTTTTTTTTTTTTTTTTTTTTGTTTTGTTTTATTTTTTTTTTTTTTGTTTATTGTTATTTTGTTGTAATGATAATGATGATGGAAATTATATTAATAATGGTAATAATGATAATGATAATAATTGGTAGCAAAATCCATGTTAGATGTGATAATAATAGATACTGAAGATAATGATACTATTACTAATAAAAAATGATAACAATGATAATGATAATAATAACAAATATAATGATCACAATAACAATAATTATGATAATGATGGTAATCATGATGATAATGATGAAAACGAAAGTAAAGATTATGATAATAATAACGATGAAAATAATAATCATATTGATGGTGATAACGATGATAATGAAATGTTAACTAAAGTAATAATGATAACAGTTATAATAGTAATGATAATGATGATAATATCAATATCAATGATAATGGAATCACGGATAAGAATAAGAACTAAAGAAAAAACAATTAAGTCAAAAGAATAATACATGTGCAATTTCGTGAGAAAAAACACAGTATATATTTTATATCAAAGTATTCATTTATCAAACCATTAGGGATATAAAGGATTATATATCCATCTCCTGAGGACATTCAGAATTTACTCGCAAACAGGATAAAACTTTTTTTTTTTATAATTCTTTTAGGAAGTTTTGTAACTCGTGTGGGGAGAGAAACGCTTTGAAAATAGTCAACTGTCTATTTATCCTTGCATCTTTCTGTCTTTCTCTCTCTCTATCTATCTATCTTTCTCTCTGTCCTTAGATATCTATCGATTTTGCTGCTAATCAGATTTTCTATCTAATTCTTTCTCAATCTATATATCTATCAATTACAGGCTCACTTAATAAAACATCAGTTGATACGAAGCAAGCAATATGTATCTGTTACCACGGAAGTTACAATATATATTTTTTCTACCGCAACTTTCCGAACAATGCTTCTCCGAACGTCAGACCTTGATTTTTTTTTTTTTTTTTTTTTTTTTTTGAGGGGGGGGGGGTGATCCATCCTGTGTTGAGTCGTGGTACGGGGAATGCGGTTCAAAAAGGACGTTTCAGATTGTAGAGGAAGAGGGAGATGGAGAGGGAGAAGGAGAGGAAGGGGAAGTGGGAGAGGGAAAGGGAGAAGGAGTGGAAGGGGAAGTTGGAGAGGAAGGGGGAGGGAGGGAGAGGAAGAGAGAGAGGGAGAGGGAGAGGAAGGGGAAGTGGAAGAGGAAGGGGGAGAGAGGGAGAGGAAGAGAGAGATGGAGAGGGAAAGGGAGACGAAGAGGGAGAGGGAGAGGTAGAGGGAAAGGGAAAGAGAAAGGGAGACAAAAAGGGAGAGGGAGAGGAAGAGGGAAAGGGAACGAGAGACGGAGCCGGAAACGGAGAGAGAGAGAGAGAGAGAGAGAGAGAGAGAGAGAGAGAGAGAGAGAAACAGAGAGAAACAGAGAGAGAGAGAGAGAGAGAGAAACAGAGAAAGAGAGAGAGAGAGAGAGAGAGACAGAGAGTCTGGCATCTCAGAAAGAGCTCATAGATCTTTGAGTCTCTTAAGCCATAAGTCATCACTTCAGTACGCCAGCTGCTTTGGTATTCGTTCCGCGGAAGAAGGATCCAGAGGCACTGTGCCATTGGATTTATAGCTGCTGAAGTAATATCAAACACATTTCTGGTGCAGAACCTGTGTCTCTCTGCGAGTGCGTTCTTGTTTTAGTCTCTAGTGTGGTTGTCTTAGTGCATTTATTTGTTTCATGTTTAGCGTATGAATTTATTTGTTCATATTTTTGTGCCTCTCTTTGTTCAAGTGTCTACATTTATTTTGTGTTTTTGGTGTTTTTACATTCGTGTTATGCTCGTGTTGTCTTACTTATACCACCATGGGTGCTACCAAGTGTGGAAATCTTCATTACATTAGTTAATGTAATAGTATAGCTATTGACCACTCAAACGCCAGGTGGTCTGTGTCCTAAAAGGGTCTAAGACGATTTGGCCAAATTTGAGACGCTCTCAGTCTTTATTGCTAGAAATTCGGTGTTTTTTTTTGTTTTTTTTTTGCAAGGCTCGATCTTAATCTATGTGTTGTTACAACCTATCTTTCCTGTGCAGACTTGGCTTCCCAGAGTGAGTTTGACAGGGCTGTTATTATTTCTCCGAGCGTCAATTTTGCTGTTGACGGTGTCTTGTTTTGCCATTGTCAGTTCCGTTCGGTTTTAGTTAGTTATACTTGACTTGTAGAATAGTCTAAATTGATTTCAGGCTTGTTGCAGTGGGGAGGGGGGGGGTGTTTGGCTATGTTGTGAGTGACATGTTATCTGTCACAATTTTCAAGTGACTTTTTTTTTTTTTTTTTTTTTTTTTTTTTTTTTTTTTTTTTTTTTTCTTTTTCTTTTTTGAGGTGAGGTACTCATGATAGAAAGCCATGACATAGAAGAGTGTTTTCATGTGTGGTCAACCGCGTTCTCATAAATATAGTGGTGCAGAATCTTCAGCTATATTGTAAGGTGAAGTTATAGCTGTTTTTGAACTTCCTCCACTTCGTCATTTTCAAATTTTGTGGTATATATTACTTTATATTTCGATACGCCTGGTGTTACGCCTGGTGTTATCGTAAACTTATAGGTATTATCTATACGAAACAGATAGGTAATCTTTTGTACGATGAATAACAGCATAACCATTTGCGCAGCCAAACTCTACGGACATTGCAATGTGTCCGATGTTGATAATGAAAAGAAATGATAATGTTGATAAGGAAAATGATAATGTTGATAAATGTTGAAAATGGTAATGTTGATAAATGTTGAAAATGATAATGTTGATAAATGTTGAAAATGGTAATGTTGATAAATGTTGAAAATGATAATGTTGATAAATGTTGAAAATGATAATGAAATGTTGAAAATGATAAAAATGATAATGTTGATAATGAAAAGAAAAAAAAAATCTTATGTCAGTGTTATACAGCTGCTCAGGATTATGCAAGAGTGCCAAGGTCTTGTTATGACGGGTTAGGAATTGCTGTATCTTATTTTTTATCTCTCTCTCTCTCTCTCTCTCTCTCCTCCATCTGAATAATCAATTAAGATTCATCCCTTTCCCATCGAGTTATTTTCACTTGGGAGATGATTCTGTTCGACAGCAATCTCTTTATTTTTTTGCGTCGTCTTTTTCACACTCGAGATTATTGCTCTCTTGGTCTGAAGGTTTACGGAGGATTGTGTGCAAATGTTGTCCTTTTTACGTGTTCGAGAGTGAGAGAGAGGGAGGGGGAGGGAGGGAGGGAGAGAGGGAGGGAGGAAGAGAGAGAGAGAGAGAGAGAGAGAGAGAGAGGGAGGGAGGGAGGGTGGGAGGGTGGGTGGGAGGGAGAGAGGGAGAGAGAGGGAGGGAGGAAGGAAGGGAGTGAGGGTGGGTGGGAGGGAGAGAGGGAGTACTGCCTGAGATCTGATTAAAAGATGATCATGATCGCAGCTCCGCTCAGACCCCGCAACAGCTATAAAAACCCAGTGCATGAAGGCACGTTGTCTCTCATCTCTCTCTCTCGGTTTCTCTCTCTCTCTCTCTCTCTCTCTCTCTCTCTCTCTCTCTCTCTCTCTCTCTCTCTCTCTCTCTCTCTCTCTCTCTCTCTATCTATCTATCTATCTATCTATCTATCTATCTATCTATCTCTCTATCTATCTATCCATCTATCTCTTTTCTCTCTCTCTCTCTCTCTAGCGTTCTTTACTCTCTTTCTCTCTCTTTCTTCTCTCTCTCTCTTTCTATCTCTTTTCTTCCTATATATATATCTTTCTTTTCTCTCTCTTTCTTCTCTCTCTCTTTCTATCTATCTATCTATCTATCTATCTATCTAGCTTTCTCTCTCTCTCTTCCTTTCACTCTCTCTCTCTCTTTCTCTCTCTCTCTCTCTCTCTCTCTCTTCAGATAGATACCGCTAGTCCCAGTTGCTATAATAGTCCCAGTTGCTATAATAGTCCCAGAATAGTCCCAGTTGCTATAATAGTCCCAGAATAGTCCCAGTTGCTATAATAGTCCCAGAATAGTCCCAATTGCTATAATAGTCCCAGAATAGTCCCAGTTGCTATAATAGTCCCAGAATAGTCCCAATTGCTATAATAGTCCCAGAATAGTCCCAGTTGCTATAATAGTCCCAGAATAGTCCCAGTTGCTATAATAGTCCCAGAATAGTCCCA
>BOPN01004354.1:70000-72500 GCA_017312705.2 Penaeus japonicus | reverse complement strand
CGCCTGAGCGCTGGTGGACCAAGGTGTCCAAGAAGGGGAGCTGATCGTCTACCTCCCATTCAACCTTGAAACGAATGGACGGAGAGAGAGAATTCAGCTTATCCAGGAAGTCCGGGAAGAGAGCAGGATCATGGGGCCAGAGGGCAAAGACGTCGTCGACGTATCTCAGCCAAATAGCAGGACGAAGGGAGATGGAGGGAAGAAGCCTGAAGCCTCAAAGTACTCCATGAACAGGTTGGCCAAGACAGGAGAAAGGGGAGAGCCCATGGCGACACCGAAGGTCTGAGAGTAGAAACGTCCTTCGAAAGAGAAGAGCTGGAATCCACATACGCAGACGGATCAGCTGAAGAAAGGCGGCAGTAGGCAGTGGAAGGCGGGGGTCCTCAGGGAGAAGATTCCTCTGCAAGAAGGCAAGGACATCGTCGAGCGGGACGTTCGTGAAAAGAGATTCGACGTCCAGACTCATCATGGTCGAGGGCGTATATATGTATATATATATATATGTATGTATGTATAAGTATATGTATATATATACATACATATATATAGATAAATATATATATATATATATATATATATATATATATATATATATATATATATATATATATATGTGTGTGTGTGTGTGTGTGTGTATGTATATATATATATATATATATATATATATATATATATATATATATATATATATATATATATATATGTATATATATATATATATATATATATATATATATATATATATATATATATATGTATGTATGTATGTTTATATATATATATATATATATATATATATATATATATATATACATATATATATATTTACATATATATATATATATATATATATATATATGTATATATATATATATATATATATATATATATATATATATATATATATATATGTGTGTGTGTGTGTGTGTGTGTGTGTGTGTTGTGTGTGTGTGTGTGTGTGTGTGTGTGTGTGTGTGTGTGTGTGTGTGTGTGTAAACATATATATATATATATATATATATATATATATATATATATATATATATATATATATACATATAGATAGATACGCTTAATTCGGTTATTGTATATTTATATAACATATAATGGTAGTTTCGCAACATCGGTTTACAGAAAACCCACTTTTACTGGTTTGGGCTTATTCTATAGTTATTCCCCCAAAGATTTTCTAAATGAATATTTTTTTACAGATATTTAGAAAATTCATGAACAAGAAACAGTCCCACCCTACTCCTGTTATTTTATGTTGCTAAAGATGTGCCTTACATATAATTCCCCTACCTTGGATATTTAAGTTTTAACGTAAGAAAGGGATTGCTAAACCCTTTCCCCCAAATCAATCTCAATTTATTTTTAAAACACTGCGGTACGTTCTCTTCAGAATAAATCAGTACCTTTTTCCTTTGCTCTTAGATCTTGTGTTGTGTACCAATTCAAACGTTCGAGATGTAACTCTCGATATGTGGGTGGCACGACAAGTCCTCTACCACACCTTATCGTTGTTGTTCAGCTAAGTTCACCATAAACATCTGCCTTCAGAGAACACTGCTATTCCACTGGACACCCACTCACATAAAATGATTAACCTCATCATCTTGGAATCACTATTTATCTCAGGGATGAAGCCAGACCTTAACAACACAACAACTGCCATGCATAGATAATTTCAATATTTTATATTTTGGTTCTGTAATTAAAATGAAATTTCTT
Source organism: Penaeus japonicus (assembly GCA_017312705.2). Lineage (NCBI taxonomy): Eukaryota > Metazoa > Arthropoda > Malacostraca > Decapoda > Penaeidae > Penaeus > Penaeus japonicus. Next base: position 70,769 of record BOPN01004354.1, on the reverse strand, counting down.
CCATAGAGGAATACTGTACAAATAAATCACAATATATATATTATATATCTATCTATCTATCTATCTATCTATCTATCTATCTATATATATATATATATATATATATATATATATATATATATATATATATATATACGACGTTCGGGCGAGCTGTCTGAACCCTCTTGTCGATTCACTCGGCTTTTTCGACTCGTCCGCTTACAGGTGAAAAAGTGGGCGTGGCAGCAGATCGCTCGAGAACACCAGAGAAGACATACCTTACTGCTGCTGAGGCCAGGATATTGGGGGCGTGGTGAATTTCGTTTTTCTTCTGCTTTACGTAAATATGGTGTGAGCGATTTGGAAATTAAAAGGAGTATTTCAAGTTCCTATTGTTACTGTTATTATCGGCTAGGATTTTCAGCGTTGTTAGAAGTTCCAGCGTTGTTATAACTTCCAGCGTTGTTAGAAGTTCCAGCGTTGTTATAACTTCCAGCGTTGTTAGAAGTTCCAGCGTTGTTATAACTTCCAGCGTTGTTAGAAACGAACTGGACTTAGTTCTCGGTGAATCCTTTTATTTTTATTCATTTCATTGTAGGAAAACTTTCTGCTTTGTTTAGGTGTATGCGGTTTCGGTAGAGTTTCGGCGTCGTTGGATTTCTTGTTTTATTCTTAAGGTTTAGCTTCAATTCTGGTGACCATTTTTGATCTTTATATTAATCTATTATTTTGATACTGGAAAGAAAGGGCTAATTTTGGTGACGATGGTTCGCAGCCATCCTTATCTATT
>BOPN01004354.1:52500-57500 GCA_017312705.2 Penaeus japonicus | reverse complement strand
GACTCTATATTTCCGTTTCCCCTTATGACTGCCGTCAACCAAAGGCTCCCCTTCCCCATAAGTGATCATAGTCCCACGCAGTTCCCTTTCAACACGACGCTGGGCCAGGGGGGGGGGGGCATCCACACTGGCGTAGTAGTAATCCCCGAGCACATATGTTATGTTCTTGCCACACAGCACAAGCAATTCATCTTACTAAAGCTTAATAACGGTCGTGTCGGAGAGTAACATTAACCAACTGATGTCTGTTGCTAGCTAAGGAGTAGCGCAGGATGGTGGGACGCGGTGGGGGGGGGGGGGGCAGGGGCGCGAGGATAGGGAGGGGAAAGAGAAGGGAGTAGGTAATAGGGAACAGGGGGGGGGGGGGATGGCAGGGGCACGAGGATAGGGAGGGGAAAGAGAAGGGAGTAGGTAATAGGGAACAGGGGGGGGGGGGATGGGGGGAAGGCGTGGGGGAGGGAGGGGGAGGGGAGGAAGCCCGCGATGATATTAGTAGAGTCTGGAGTCATAATTAAAGGCTGAGATAGAGTCTCATTAGCACGCTTTTGATATAGCTCATTGCTTACAGGTATTCAGAGAAACTTGATAAATCAGACATGGTTTACGGTTTACAGTCGAAGTAGGAGTAGAAGCAGCAGCAGCAGCAATAGTAGTAGTAATAATAGTAGGAATTGTAGTAGCAGTAGTAGTAGTAATAGTAGTAAGAATTGTATATCCTTACTTTAATAGTAGAAGCAGTAGTAGTTAATTATGATATTCATCAGTATGATATGAATATTGACAATGAATATGACAACCTGAATGATTATGTAAATTATAACAATGAACCTGATACCAATTTTAGTACGAATACGTATTAATGCTGCTTAATAATGATCAGCATAAAACAAGATGTCACCTGATTATATAAACTATTTCTATTGTCATTAACACTTCTATTGTTGCGTTATCAACATTATTTTCATTCCCATTGTCATTATCGCCCAATGTCTCTATCATTATCGTTGTTATTTTTACTGTTATTGGTATTATCTTCATTATGATTATTATTATTGTCATTGTTGGTTGTAGTTTTGTTATCAATGCTATGATCATTTTTGTTAATATCATTTTCGTTATCATTGTCATTATCATTATTATAATTATCATTACCACTCTCATTTTCATTATCAGAAGTTTTAGTATCAACACTAATATTATTATCATCAAATTATTAGTATCGATATCATTCTTCTTATAATCGTTATTGTTATCGGTATCATTGATCTTGCCATCTTGAGTATTATAATTGTCATATTCAACGTAATTCATTTTATCAACAACAAAAGAGGAATAATGTGAACAGTGTTTGTATTATTCCAAATTACTTTTCATTTTCACTACCTGTTAGTTCTATTTCACTTTTGTGAAAGTGTAATAATTCAGTAAACATAATAGAAATTATAGAAAATAATGATTCACAATTAAATATCAATCCAATGTCTATTGTGATTTGCAAATCATGAACATACATTTTAATGTTAAGAATATTATTCACCATGAATGAAGCTTCAACCCGGACTTTGTTTATGTGTTTGTTTCCTTGCGCAAACTTGAGTAAACTTGTGGGTTCGCACAGCTCGTTGCGGCCGGGAGGCATCGGGAGACTGCAGGTGACAATGACAAAGCTTACTGAGTAACTTCTGACCAAATCGTACATTGTTCGTCGGTGGAGGTCAGATAAGGTTGCTATCTGGAAATCGTGAAGAGCATCCTTTTGGTTGTTCTGTGGGGTCGAACAGTATCCCGATATAATTGTATGTGTTCCAGTCATCGCTCCAGTCTTTCTTTTTTGCCAGTGACAGACTACAAGATCACGTCTTGTTTTTTTTGTTTTTTTAAGTGTTTTATATTAATGTATCTATGTCTGTTCAACCGCAAGGGTTATCTTGCTCACAGTAGGCTATAATCTTGATCATTGGCGTGATCTTCTACCTTATTAAGTAAACAACTAGAGAGACGAAGAGTGTAAAGTTATATAGATATAACATGAGTAAAATGATGCGGAACGTTGGCAAATACGAGTAGTGCACGTGTTGCGTGGGGGACCCCTTCAATGTGCACCTCATTGCCGTCCTATATAGTACTTTTTGAAAATGTATTTACAGATTTCAGTACCCTTTGCGGTCGCGTCTAGGTAGCACCTAATAACTTGGTAGAGCATTTGATAGAGAGCTTATCTGTGTGAAGGTCAGGGGTATAACGAGACTGGGTTGAAGTGAATTACCACACTTCTATTAAAGTTGATTATTGCATGGAGGTTTGTGAATTACTGAAGTATATGTGAATACAACCTTGTTACTTGGGTAACGTATGGATGTCATGAAGCAGGAGTTACGTAACACAAAAGACAATCGAGCATAATAGTTTCCTGGTCATAACCGAGATCCTCAATAAATTAACGACTTAGTGAATCTTCACACCAAACGCTTTATTGTGATCTAATGATCTAATCATTTCTAGTATTAATTTCACTTGCTACAATATGTTATAAACAATCGCACCACAGGCATACTACCCTTTAGCAGCGGACCGACCAGGCGTACCAATCGTTTCTCCTCCGATTCTATATGACAGATAGGACTTCTATCTTATCTCTCCTTTCACCGCTTAACCATACACCGCATCCCTATAAGAGAAAATGTGTCACCTTCTGTTGATCAAATATCATCAATACTTAATAAACAAGGCTGAGAGGATAAAGCTTATTGCATTATGTCATATCTTAGTCAGAGTTAGTAAACAGATGTAACATCCCATCGCAACCATGGGATGTGTTTGTGGTGCTCTTCCGTATTTATGTTCGAAGCTTGCAAATACAATACGTTTGGCAGTTTGGCTCAGGGGCCAGCTGTCACAATATTCTAAATTTAGTTCTATTTCCCGTCCAATAAACTGGGAAGTGTGCAAATAAAATCAGCAAACATGAAAGAGCACGGTTCGCTAAAACGGATATAAACTACAACAAAAATATTAGAAGATCAACAAACAGCCCAAAATAATTATATCACAAGTTGATGAGCAGAGTAAACGCAGGCCCACTCGGAAATTCGTCGAAATAAGTCCCTGGCATAAAAATTAACCAAACAAAAATATGATGTGTACAGAGTAATCAAAACATGGATGCAGATCAAAATAGTCAATATAAACAACCACTATAAGTCAAAGTTACAGTGTGGATGAACATATTATAAGCGAGAATTACAATCATGATGTTATATAATAAACAACAACAATAACACTGTTACTACTACTATTTCTGATTTTACTATTAATACTCATAATGATAATGATCACAATAATAACAATAGTAACAATATTAATAATATGAATTATAATGATGATATTAATAATGATGATAATTATGATTATGATGATACTACCACTACTACTGCTGCTACTACTACTGATTATAATAATGATGATGATAATGGTAATAGAAAAATTGGTATTAATGTTAATGATGATGATAATGATTATGATATCAACAATGATGATGATAATGATTATGATATCAACAATGATAGCAGTAATGAAAAGAAAAAAAAAGAAGGATTCATAGTAACAGTAATAATAATATATGATGATAATAATGGTGGTGGTGGTGATGATGATGATGATGATGATAATGATGATGATCTTTATCAATAATAATTATTGTCATTCTTATCGTAATAATAATATTGGTAATAGAAATAACGATAAAGATTATATAAAAAATAATACTAATTATAAAAAATCACAACAATAGTAGTAGTAATAATACAGACACTATTACTATTACTACTAAAACAAAAACTCTACTGCTGTTGTATTCTTACTAGTACTTTTAGTAAGAAAGATAATAATTTTTGTAATACTGATATTGCTAATCGTGGTGGCGCATGCAAATTAATTCTATTGGTAATTTGTTTCAAGGCTAATTCACATTCAGATTAATTAAGATTATAAAATACACGTTTTTTTTAGAGTTCTCTTTTGTCTGTCAGCAGTTATCTAATCTGTCCTCCTACATTACGATAAATCATCTTCTTAGATTTATCTCCATCAAAATCAAAAGCACACTAAACATATAATGAGTAAAGTAGAGAAAGCACAGCCGGAAGAGGAAAGGGACAACACATCTTTACCTTTCTTCTGATGGGGAGTTTATTTTGACTCGAAACGTTACCATTTATTATTCATTGATTGTTGTTTTGGGTGTATTTCAAAATATCTCAGGCATATCAAGAGTCATCACCCTTTCCTTAGCGATTTATGTGTTTTCTCTCTGACAAAAAGTAAGATTAGGATCATAGGAATTAATGCACTCCCCAAAAAAATAATAATAATAATTAATTAATAATAATAAATAATAATAATAATAATAATAATAATAATAATAATAATAATAATAATAATAATGATAATAATAATAATAATAATAATAATAATAATAATAATAATAATGATAAAAATAATAATAAATAATAATAATAATAATAATAATAATAATAATAATAATAATAATAATAATAGGAAAAAGGAAAAAAATCACGATATTATTTATAGGAGTAAAGTCAACGTCCTTGTGGAACTATGTGTTTCCTTTCTTCTTCCCCTTCTTGTTACAACATATTCTGAAATACATATTCTTTTCTATTCAAGTTAAAGCTAATTCGATTTAAAATGAATTCAAATGAGTGAATTTTATTTTTCCGACAAGGCATTTCAGAAGAAAGTTGGACATGAGAGAAAAAAAAGGTCCTCACTGCTCGAAGGCCGACTGATATCTTCATGCATTCCGTTTCTCAGTTGAAGACAGTTGGGTTCAGTTTGGGAGATTTGCTATCTATTCTCTTGATAGGAAGTTAGCTTTCAATTGAATTCAGGAATGACAGATTTTTTTTTATTATTATCATTATTATCATTACCTAACCGTCCAATCAAAAGCTTTGAAAAAGGATTCATTTATTGAAGGA
>BOPN01004354.1:45000-47500 GCA_017312705.2 Penaeus japonicus | reverse complement strand
CCTCTTTCTCTTCTCTGTCACTTCCCATCTGTGGGGCATAGGCACTCACCACATTTAGCAGAACACCATCTATCTCCAGCTTCAGACTCATCATTCTGTCTGTTATCCTTCTCACCTCCAACACACCATTTGTGTGCATTCCTCTCACCACCACACCGACACCATTCCTCGCTCCATTCTCCCCATGGTAGTATAGCTTGTAACCAGCACCCAGATCCCTCGCCTTACTCCCTTTCCACTTTGTCTCCTGTAAGCACAAAACATCCAGTTTTCTCCTCTCCATCATGTCCACAATCTCTCTGCTCTTTCCTGTCATTGTTCCCAAATTCAGAGTACCTATCCTCACATCTACCTCTTTCTTCATCTCTCTCTTCTAACACCATTTCCACCTCTCCTGTTCTTTCTTGGTTGGCTAACAGTCACAATTTTTCAACTGCTACCCTGCTGGCCCACAGCAACAGTGGCGGCCGTTTTTATCCTGGGCCCCGACCGATCCAGTATGGTATTCTGTTGGTTTTCGCGCATCATTGATTTTGCTAGTTTTACGCCGCTTGCCTGCTGTCGCAACCCACTGCATTTCTCCGGGCTTGGGACCGGCACCAACTCGCAGTGGCTTCTACGTCCGGTGGCTGCATTATATATATATATGTGTGTGTGTGTGTGTATGTGTGTGTGTGTGTGTGTTTGTGTGTGTGTGTGTGTGTGTGTTTGTGTGTGTGTGTGTGTCTGTGTCTGTGTCTGTGTCTGTGTCTGTTATCTCCTTGTTAACATCTATTATCGTCATGGTAATATTTTTTTTATGATAACTATTATAATCTTTATTACTATCATTAATATTAAAATTATCATTATTATCATCATTATTATTAGCGGTAGTATTACTATCATCAGTATCAGTACCATTGTTTTGGCATTGATATCATTGTTATCATTTTCATCATAAGTATTAGTATTATCATTATAATTATTTTTACTATCACTCTTATCATGATTACCATCATCACCATTAGTAATATCATTGTACGAACTCTCATTCCCCCTATCATCATAATCACTATTATTCGCATTATCATTCTTATTTTCGTTTGCACGGAATCGAGTTGAAAGGTACCTTTGAAGTATTTCGGTGTTGTTTATATAAACTGTTTTGATTATTTAGTGTATATTTTTTTAGCCTAATTAATTTTTCCGTCAGTCAAGTATATTTACGCGTTTCCATGACTTTTGGCTGAACATGTAATGATTGAATTTAAACTGCATGAACCCGTGATTTTTTTTACTTTTGTGCACCCGTTTATTTTTTAACTAGTATGTAAGTACATTAATCGCCGTATTTTTTTTCTTGTTTGATTTATATGTGCGATTTAACTATATTCAGAATCTTGCATCCGTCGCATCTTTACTAGCTGTTGGTGTGAATTAATTTAATACGATTCCCTAAGCATTAGTATTTCGTTTTAAAATGCATTAACGGCTATTACCCGGCCCTTTCATGGGTGAATGGACTTCAAAGACCAAACAAGGGAGTTTCTCGAGGCGGATATAATCTAAAGTCAAGGAGAAATATAATGTGCAGTGATTAACTCGACTGCTGAAAGCACTTTTATTCATTGATAATTTCTGCCATAACAGAACATAAGTTGAGAAAACAATAAAATCTGAAATAAATTATGATATAAAGCAACAATGTCATGGTTTTATATTTTCAATTGTATATAACTAGCAATGGCTTGCAAATATTAAGTCATAGGCTTTCATGATTTCTTTTACCTTCGATCTCACTAGTTAATACAACGTACTGCAACCTTGCATCAAACTTGATCAACACTCGCATATTTGGCAAATAAACCCACTATACACAAAACATATTTTTAGAAGATATGACTACAGTTTCGAAATCCACCTGGATTTCATCTTCAGGTCTGAGGAGAAAAGAGAGAAGTAGGTATATAAAAGGGAAAAGGGTGAAGCAACACGGTGCAAGCAGGGCAGGTGAGGACAGGTAAGCGGAAACGAAGCCAGGAGCGGCTGGTCAGGTCACCAGATCGGGCAGTTTGTGAGACGGGTGGCCGGCGTAAGACAACAGTCTAAGATATAGAACACAAGCGGACTGTCGGCAGGAGAAAAGCCACTGTTGAGGTTGAAATTAGGAAGCATGTTGATGAGGGAAGATTCCACCAGTCTACGGGTGTAGACGAGATACACGCTTAGTGAGACAAGCGCCGGTCTCACCCAAGTACTGCTTCTCACAGGAGGAGCAGGGGATGGCATAGGTGCCTACCTTAGAAGCAGAGGGAGGACAGGTGAGGACCAGGTTGCGCCGGAGGGTGATCACCTGGCGAAAGGTGACTCTGCAGTTAAGAGGCGGCGAAGTGAGCGGCGAACGGAATGGATTTCCTCGGTGTAGGGTAGGCTCAGGACAGGCAGGTGAAGAGTTTCTCTGGGTGGAGGGTCACGTAGAATGTGCGACGGGCGTTGGATAGCGCGGCGTCGAGTACAA
>BOPN01004354.1:35000-37500 GCA_017312705.2 Penaeus japonicus | reverse complement strand
TAGCAGTCACCCACTCCTTAACCTCAGGCTAAATAGCGATCACCCACTCCTTAACCTCAGGCTAAATAGCGATCACCCACTCCTTAACCTCAGGCTAAATAGCGATCACCCACTCCTTAACCTCAGGCTAAATAGCGATCACCCACTCCTTAACCTCAGGCTAAATAGCGATCACCCACTCCTTAACCTCAGGCTAAATAGCGATCACCCACTCCTTAACCTCAGGCTAAATAGCGATCACCCTCCTTAATAACCTCAGGCTAAATAGCGATCACCCACTCCTTAACCTCAGGCTAAATAGCGATCACCCACTCCTTAACCTCAAGCTAAGCAGCGATCACCCCTCCCTTAACCTCAGGCGACTCGCCATGTCCCACCCCACTCCTTAACCTCAGGCTAAATAGCGATCACCCACTCCGCCAACCTCAGGCTAAATAGCGATCCTTACTCCTTAACCTCAGGCTAAATAGCGATCACCCACTCCTTAACCTCAGGCTAAATAGCGATCACCCACTCCTTAACCTCAGGCTAAATAAACGATCACCCACTCCTTAACCTCAGGCTAAATAGCGATCACCCACTCCTTAACCTCAGGCTAAATAGCGATCACCCACTCCTTAACCTCAGGCTAAATAGCGATCACCCACTCCTTAACCTCAGGCTAAATAGCGATCACCCACTCCTTAACCTCAGGCTAAATAGCGATCACCCACTCCTTAACCTCAGGCTAAATAAGCGATCACCCCTCCATAACCTCAAGCTAAATAGCGATCACCCACTCCTTAACCTCAGGCTAAATAGCGATCACCCACTCCTTAACCTCAGTAATATGATCACCCACTCCTTAACCTCAGGCTAAATAGCGATCACCCACTCCTATGCCCTCAGGCTAAATACTTGATCACCCTCCTTAACCTCAGGCTAAATGTGATCACCCACTCCCATAATGTTGGGAAATAGTTGAGGTTGTTGACATGTTATTGTATTCCCTTGTAGCTACGCCCCTTGCGTTGTTGTTTATTAGTTGTTGTTGTTTTTTCTTTCTCTTATCTTATGGTGTGTGTGTGGGGGGGGGGGGGGGGAGAGGGGTGTATTAAAATCATACACAAATTATGTATCAAACGCATGTTAATCATGGGATCATGGATAATTTAGGCATTAAACTTGATGATTGTGAGTGTGTGTGTGTGTGTGTGTGTGTGTGTGTGTGTGTGTGTGTGTGTTTCATGTTGACAAAACTCTTAAAGAGTCATGATGAAATTTCAACAGAGAAGCTTTCTGAGGATATAAACAATGCCTTTTTATTATAGCACCCTTATTATATGAAAGGTTCGTAATCTAATTTTTGTATGTCCCTTTTGTTTAGAGGTCAGTCTGTCATATACGATTCATAGAAAGTAAGCAAATCATATGGATAAAATGATATGGTCATAACACAAGCTGTTATATATTTTGTAATTTTAATGATTTATTTGCCGGGTTAACGACCTTCGTATTTTTCCGTAATATATTTGGAAGTAAAAGCTTGAAAAATCATTATACACCCCCCCCCCCAAAAAAAAAAAAAAAAAAAGTCCCTAAAATTTGTTGGTCTATTTTCAGTTTCCTAGTGCGAATGAACGGGAGGGAGAGGGAGAGGAAGAGAGAGAGAGAGAGAGAGAGAGAGAGAGAGAGAGGGAGAGGGAGAGAGAGAGAGAGAGAGAGAGAGAGAGAGAAATACTACGAAATCGTCCCAATTAGCCATCCCTTGGAACAATGCTAAAGATATATAAAAAAAAACATAGTTGGTGGGAGGTGAAAATTGTATTAATTGCAGAGAAAAATAAAGAGTGAACATGTTTTAAATCAATGGATAATCAATCAACTTCAATTAGAAATACTATCGTATCTCCTCGTTGAACTTGCTATTAAGGCTCCCTAATAGAGATGAACCAAAGCCCCAAAATGGAGGCACTGCCGACCCCCGCCTCTTCATGGCTGTAAAACATTAATTGCGCCAACACCATTAGCGGATAACTGAAGATCTAATAACAGCTTGCAATTAAGTCCAGCAAACAAAACGTTTCCTCAACATGGATTCCGTCGCTTATATTTCACTTATAGTTATTCGACAGGAGAAATGTGACCGGACATATAATTCCACAAAATGCGTTCCGTCCCCAAATGGCCCGTTGGCCAATATGTGCGACGGTTTATTGTAAATGTTAAAACTTTATGGTTGCTCTGTAGTTTCCGGATGTTTTAGCCTTGCAAACACTAATAACAATACGGCAATAACTGTCAAAGTACTGATATACCATGTTCCCACACTCTCCCCCGACATTGTCAAATAATGTTAAATAATGTTCCTTATCTTGCCATTACGCATCACATTAATGAAACGATAGTGAAGATGAATCTGTCACTTTGAAAGTCCGCATCAACTGTCAGTTTCTGTGCTGGATCCATTTTATTCTCAAACGCGGGAGGTAAGTGACACACCGATTGAGCAAACGTTATT
>BOPN01004354.1:17500-22500 GCA_017312705.2 Penaeus japonicus | reverse complement strand
AATAGCACTACAGGGAAATTAAGAAAATATGTTCCATTTTCAGAAAAGAAAAATACATCACTATTTCTACACTACACATCGCTGTAGATATGATTGAATTGCTTTCAGATGTAACCAATACTTTGTGAATAAAAGAAAATGTATTTCCTTATATATTGAGCATAATAAAAAAAAACACTTCAACACTTCAACAAAATCAATGAAAGATTCAACAATAGAAATCTGGAAAAAAACTTTTAATTCTTTTTATATTTAGATAAACTAATGATATTAGTTATCAGTGAACACCAGAATAAATTGGAATACATGAACAAGAAAATACATAATATTTAATCCATTACACACTGAGCACTAATCATGTGTGAAAATTATAATGGTCTTATTATGACAGCAGGCTGGGTGGTGGCGACAACGGAAAGTTGCTCGTGTGCGGGCTCACATTTAAAATAACGTTTTCTATCGCCGGCCACAGTTGCCAACAATAGTTGTGTTGTCCGAGAAATTGACCCGAGCGCAACTCCCTCTCAATTTTTTGTTGTCGCCTCAGGAAAAGTTGTCCATGTGCGGGCTACCATAGCGATGTGTGTGTTCTATATTTGACAATTTTCTGGTTGTGACAACTCACAATAAAAAGTTGCTCGTGTGCGGGCAGCCTAACAGGTAGGTTCTGAAGGGGGGGGGGGGGCTTGTAACTCAATTTTAAGGGTAAATTGAGTAGATAGGATGATGAAGTATATCCCAACAGGTGCGCAAGGGAAAGAGCATCAGAGTGTTAAGGATTTAGAAATACGGTCCTCCATCGATTGATCTTTCCGCAGCAGAATAATTAGTCTGAGAAACATCACTACGTCACCACTACGACGCCATTTGCCAAAGCCTTCCCTCCAATTATTTCAATTGGCGTTAAGTGAAAGTGGTGAAGATCTTGGTAGTCATGGGGGACAACCAATAGTGGTACTTAGGTTATTATCAGGTACGAAATTAGGAAATAAAGTGAAGAAAGTTTGTGATATGTACCCAGAAGACTGACGGCCAAGTTACTATCATCAATGGTGCCACACCTATTGTCATTTTTTTATTCGGTGAGTAAAATTAAAGGGAGAAATAATTAATTCATGCACTCAGGGTTTGGTGATTTAATAACAAAACTAAAACGATAACCCAGGAGAATAATTTGACAAAACCTATTGAAACCAATTGAGAGATTCAGAAAATAATATGAAATTAGTAGACCCAACTAGAAGTTAATGGTTTCAAAGTTATTTGTTGTTGTTGTTGTTTGTTGGTGCCGTACATAAACAATGAATAGAAAAAATGGAATAGTTTGTTTGTTTGTTTTTTTCTAATCATAATTCCTAAGCCTACGTGCCTTTAAGATCAACAACTCCACCACCATTGTTTTATAAGATTTTATTTCTTTACTTTCTGAACATTGTTCGAGGCTTTCCTCAGGGGTTCCCTGGGTTTACATATAATGTACCATTCGCACCAACAACTTCTGATCTGACATATGTCAGATCTATATATACACACACATACAAATCATAGATAAAGAAGTCAGATTATCCCTTGATACTTAGAACGACTGTACTAAACTTTGAATACTTCGCAAAAATTTTAGCAATCCAAGTGTATTGTTAGGTTGTGAAAATAAGTCTTACTTTGTGTTATTATTTGAATTCTAGCGCAAATAGTTTGTACATTATGACTTTATCCTATTTTAACTGTCGTATTTCCTGATTCTATTGTTAATAGCCTCTTGCTTAATCTCACTTATTTTAGAGTGAAAGTACGCTTGATGTGTAATTAGATGCAGTTTTTTTTTTTTTTTTTTTTTTTTTTTTTTTTTATCCAGCATTAATTTGGTTGAACCTTCCCTGTAACCATGCAGCCTCCGGTCCATGGCGTTTCCCTGCTGAGCTGTGCATTCTTTATTAGTTTAAAGCATTTTACGACGCTTGAGTGTACTTTGATGTATAATCCATGAGGTATGCGTTTATATTCATCTGATTTGAGAGATGATTTTCCATATTGCACTTGTAATGTGCATAGTGATAATTAAGCCATGTTTCCCGCCTGGTTCTTGGTCTTCTGTAATGGTATCAGTGATAGATGAACCACTGAGTACCTTATTCATGATTGCCATTACTGCCCAGTATCAGTCGGGAATGGTTCAACAAAAATACATTGAAACGTTATAAGAATCGAGGCTGTTATGTTTACGGTCTTTATTTGGATTGTTTGTTTTTTTCTACTTGTGTGTTATAGTTCATATTGCATTCTTTGTGTTCGATTCTGTAAATACTTTTTCTTGGCCAGTCAGTATTCTGCAAGTCGAATCCTTGCATGCCTTTATACCTTTGCCATTATTAATGAAGAAGGAATACGACAGCCGTGTTGACCTGCTCTACACCAGTCAGTTGGAATGGTGACTAGAAAACGTGCAGATAATTGGGAAAAATATACATCCTCATGATGCGCAATTCCAGGATACAAAATTATGTACAAGGTTCATTGTAAATGTTTTTAGATTTTGACATTTGAGAAACTATACATTATAATATTAATTTAATATTTGCTCAAATCTGTAATGAAGAAATGTGGTATACACACTGACTGTCTATAAACCATCCCAAATTAATTAACCTGCCACAATATATCCACCTAACCATTTCAGTTGCCACCATAATGAAAGAGGTCATATGTCAAGTAATCATAACTGAATTTTTATTCATACGTGGACAAATCTAAACTTTTTTTTTTTTTTTTTACGTAATGTTCGATAGTTGTTTTCATTTAGAATAAATAAAGAATATACCTCAGACAAAGAGAGTCTAAAACAGAAAATTTACATAACGGGTGCTACATTTTTTTTTCTTTCTTTTTTAATTTCCCTCGTTTTGACAAAACAGGATTAAAATGTGCCAAGGACATCATGCCAAGAGAAATCGCGTTCAATAAATTTCATACTGTATACAAAGAAGCAAAAATTCTTGGAAATTAATTAAGCAAACGTAAAATAATTTTCCGAAATACAGGAAGATACCCTTGGGTCGGAATACTGGAGAACCTAACAATTTTAACACGACTGTATAAATCATGGAGCCTTCTTTTCTTTAACATCTTAAAAAATGACTAGTCCATCTGTAACTCAATGGATGCCCATATATTATCAAAAGAATGTGAAGGTGAAGAGAAGTAAAAAGATATACATTAAAATACAAACTGAATAACACCAATCACCTCAGATGATATTGAACATGCATTCAGACACTGAAAATGCAAGTCGGTATTCATAAGTGCAAGCTGAAATGTATAAACTGAAAATTCACTATGGTTATAATAGACCCTTAGAACTGATAAAGGTGATGACCAATATCCAACACATTTATTTGGAAATACCTGAGTGTAATCCTTCCATATTAGCAGAATAAGCAGTAGTTTAGGAATATATATATATATATATATATATATATATATATATATATATATATATATATATACATACATACATACATACGATCACTTCTGCACACTCATACAAATAAATATGCAAAATAAAATAAATTTTCTTTTATACAATTTTAAGCATATTCTCTCGTTAGATACCATCACGTGGTGTAATACGAGTAAAAAAGTGCCTCTTTCAACTATGGTGCTGACAGATTACCGATTTGCAAAGAGTTATTTAAAACTAAGAATAAGAGTAAGAATCGTGTAGTAGCAAGGGTGAAAATCCACATTGAGTCTTTTTTGCCAGACTCTTGCCGAAAATGGCCAGGATAACCAACTGGTAGAGTAAACTCCCCTCCTACACATAGAATGCTTGTGTATATACATAAAGCTAAACATATACAAACTTTATATCTCTGTATCTGACAGCAATCTGTCAGTCTCACCCTCCGCCCTCTCTTCATGATCTGTGCATGTCGTAAACTAATATTTCTAACCTTTCAGAAGCAAAGGAAAACCATCTTTCAACTCCTATGGCTTCATTCTTATTTTCTCCTCTCGGCCTTTCCACGTTTAATGAGCTTTCGGACACACAAGCTCTAGCAAGCCTCTCAGGTATATGTAATCTTATAACGCTGCAAGTTTCAATGTACAAACATTTATTTGGCAAGGAATAACTCCAGGAGGGGAAAAGGATGGATGTGTTTTCTTGCTTCTGACCGCCATAGGAAATGGAGTTTGAGGGAAAAGAAAAGTTGATATTTTGATTTGACATTAGCTGCAAATGCGGTCGCTTTGGTTTTCAATATGCTGCCGTGTCTGTTTGTTGCAATGTGTTGTTATCATTCAAACGATGACGATCATTATGTTCATCATTTTGTCAATACAATCATTATCATTATTATTATAATTGTTATTGATAATGATAATAATGAAATCTTTAGCATTATCGTTATCATCATTCTGATAATTACTACGACAAATCTTAAATGTTCATTATCATGATTTTTGATATACAAATTTTCATCATTATCTTTGCTGTTGTTATTGTAGATATTGTTTTTATTGTTATCATTATTATCTTTATTGTTATTATCATTAATATGATTATTTTCATTATTATCACCATCATTATAATCAACATTGTTATCATAATAATGTTATTTATCAATGTTTTCCTAATTACATTTATTGTTATGATTATTAGTATCAGTATTAGTATTACTATTATTATCTTCATTAATATTATCACTAATATCCATATCATCATTAACATTTCTATTGTTATTGATATTATCGCCATTATCTTCATAACTGCAATTATTGTTATAAAGATAATGCTTTTTATTATTACCATTATTCTTATCATCATTTTTATTGTCAATGTTATTGTTAATATTATGATTATCATTATCATTATTGTTATTACCATTATTACTATTATCACTATTATATTTATTATTATCACTTGTCTTATTATTATCATCATTATTTCTATTATCTTCATCATTATTATTATTATCTTCATTATAATTGCTCTCATCATT
>BOPN01004353.1:119339-127779 GCA_017312705.2 Penaeus japonicus | reverse complement strand
TATATATATATACATTTAGAAAGATAGATAGATAGATAGAAAATGTATACACAACATAGCTCTTCCTACTACGGCCCAGATTCAGAGGAACAAACATCTCTCAGAAATAGGTTGCATGAATTAAACGTCGACTTCTATCACATCTAAACAGCCATTGAGAGCAACGTGTGTAGATAATGAGACAAAAAGACTGGAAGTTAATGTGACAACTAAAGAAGACAGATTGTTATCATTTTTTTCACCTTTCACTTTTAGACAACATTGTCATAGAAAATAATTGCATAGATAACATAGCATTATATGAACTTTATTCACTTTTATCATTTGAATGTATTGTTAGATAATTGCGAAGTGATATGCGTGATATATCTTGATATGGCATTTTTTTTTTTCTCTCTCTCTCTTTTTTTTTTCTCTCTTTCTTCTCTCTCTCTCTCTCTCTCTCTCTCTCTCTCTCTCTCTCGTTTTATTTCTTTTTCCTTCCTCTCTCTCTCTCTCTCTCTCTCTCTCTCTCTCATCATCATGATAATGATGATAAAAAAAACTAATGATGATAGTAATGATAGCAATTTTGATAATAATGATAATAATAATCATAATAAAGATGATGACAATGATAATAATGGTGATATTCATAATCATTATTATCATCATAATACTATCAATCATAACAGAAACTAATAAAAGTGTAAGCGGGGTTTCCTCCGTGTCTCAACACGTCGTGATCTCGTTTCTCATCTGCTTGCATGCAGTCTAGGGCACTGACACGCCATATTTCAATGATACAGGCACTGATAAAGGCGCTGTAATTATTACAAATAGTATCAGAATAAACGTGCATCACGCAAAAGAACGGGGCCATGCACCAGGGTGGTAAATACCGGATTAAACTAGACTAAACGCGTGACAGTTAGATATAAACTACATATAATCTATAAGATATGCATTCTGGACGGGGAAGCTGTTACGGATTTTGCGTGGCGAGGGAAACGGAGAGCTGGGGAGTCGGAGGCAGGGTGGGGAGAGAGATGGAGATATATATTGAATGTAGATATAAATACATACATGCACACACACACACACACACACACACACACACACACACACACACACATATATATATATATATATATATATATATATATATATATATATATATATATACATTATATATATATACATATATATATACACACATGTATATATAGGTATACATATGTATGAGTACTTCCAAAAGGGCAGTGAAGTTTTTTCTTTATAGTCACTGTTATAGTATATAGAGGTCTGTGGAACAGTCTAGTTATAGGATGGATCTTATTACCTCTATTCAGTAAAAAGGTAATTGATTCGTTCGGGCATTTCTAACATTTTATTATAAAAATATTCTTTAGGAATCTATATAAAAATATATCGATCTGAAGGAATGCATTCCAAATAAGAGAATGGAATACCATGTGGAAGATAATGAATGGTGAACATCGAAACTCAGAGAGAAAGGTGTTGATGATTGACAGGAGAAAGACGGATCCCGAATAGTGTTTATAAACACTCGAAGATGGAAATTATTTTCCAGGTTGAGAGTAGAACTGGTTGGGGGTGAGATCAGGCTGGGAATACTGCTGGGTAGGGGCAGGGGCGGGCTGGGAATACTGCTGGGTAGGGGCAGGGGCGGGCTGGGAATACTGCTGGGTAGGGGCAGGGGCGGGCTGGGAGTACACCTGAGCTGGGGCACTTGGATACTGGGCCTCGCCCTCGAAAGTGACTGTGGGGTGGAAGCCGCTTGCGTCGGAGTAGTACTCGACCCTCATGAGGCGAGAGTCAGGAAGCCGGACGTAGTAACTGTCAATACAGATCATAATTATATTCAGAAATACTAAAATCTTGGTTTCTTTATTTCCCTTCCCTTGATGGTAAGATAACATTATAAGGAATGTCTCTTCTAACATTATAAGGAATGTCTCTTCTCTAATTGCATTATCATATACATTAAATGTCAAACAAGGAAGATAGCAAGCGTTTAATTTCATAATAAAAAAAATCCCTCAACGGAGTTTTTCAAATCCAGATTGACGTTGTGCCTCACCTGCCCTGGGTGTTGTCGCCATCACGCTGCTCCTGTTGGCCGTAGAAGTTGCCGGAGTACTGGTCGTTGACGTCCCACTGGAAGTTGTACTGGGCGGGCGCTGCTGGGTACTCGGGCTGCTGCACGACGGGCGCCTGGTAGTTGTAGCCGCCCTGGGGAGCCGCCCACGCCGCCGCCACCACACACAGGACTACTGCTGCCTAAACAATCAAAGAAAACAACAAGATCAGCTTATTTCTTTATGCTACATCTCAGTATATATCACCAGTCATTGCATATGACACTCACATAATTTGCAAAGTGCAGAATAGAACTTTGCTTTGATTACAAACGCTTTACTTCTCTTGAAATGGATTTTTTCTATTTACACCACATTACCTAAGTGCTACACACAATACAAACTATATATATTGAATATATGTTTTACAGGGTTATATCTTCAGTAAGCGTGTACCTTCATGATTCCTCTGCTGGAGTGCTGGAACTGATGCCTCGCTCTGGTTCCCTTCCCTTTATATAGTCCGCCTCCTGCCAAAGGGGCGGGGCGTGACCTTCGCATCTTGGGTGAAGGTCTTTCATGAAGAGCCACTCCGAGGTAACCAAGGACACGTCTTTCAATCTTATATGGGATAAAGGACATCTTATCCGCCATTTTTATTTGGATTTGCTGTAAGATTGTTTTTTGAGGCATTTTTTCCTTGGCTAAAAGGAATGAAGGAGAGTATATGAATGTGATTTTGCTATTCGATTTGGATTTGCAACTGGTATAAAATCAAATCAGCAGGAAATGATTATAAGAAAAAAAATATTATACTTCATTGTTAAGGCTAAGGAGTTTTTCTTTATCTCAATAATGTATACTATGTATATCGAAAGTCAAACCGGGTGAAATGCATGTCATCTTAAGAATCTCAGCAGTGGAAGAAGTACTAAACAACATTCCAAAGATACAGATACTGAATAATTTTAACAATCATTGTTTGGATATGCCTCTGTGTGTGCGTGCGTGTGTGTGTGTGTGTGTGTGTGTCTTCTGATTGGGAATTCGAACAGAAAATGGAATCCTGTCCGAATTTCATTTGACTGCGAGTAATGTCGGACTGGCCTCTAAAACAATAAAGCACTTATGAGTATTTAGTAAAATATAAGTGATAGTGTGCACGTGCGTGAACGATAACGAATATGGGTGCTTAGATTCCAAAGCCCATTTTGAGTAGATAGATCCTATTTTTTAAAAGGAGAATTTGGAAATCAATAAAAAAAAATCCTAGAAAGTAAACAAAGGGATAATGGACTTCTGATTGTAGGGTGGCTGTCTGAGAAGAGTATTTTTTCCAGATACTGTGCATTTCGACCTGTAAACTACGCATACACTAACATAGATTTCTAAATAACCTTCGTCGTTCCAAAACATATTGAAAAACAGTTATAAACACATTTATTAGATTTACAAATTTACCCTAAAAATCAGACAAAGACTTAGGTAAAACGCTGGCAACGGAAATATAGCCATTATAACCAACAAATTTTACATTTCCACACACTAGTATATAAACACGTCTTTTGCAATAGTTCCCATTAATAACGGTTAGTCAAAGGGCAATATAGAACCAAGATATACTTGTTATCATGTCCATGACTCCCCTGGAAACAGAATTGTCATGTCGTAATGGGAGAATATCAGTCATGTAAAAGAAGAGTAATCCACGATTCACGTCAGGGATTTGGATATAACGATTGTGTCTGATGAATATTAGTGTATATCAAAGACGTAAAGTAATATGTGGCGAGTTATGCTCTCATAATAATCCTCAACTTGAATTCTGACACTTATCTGGAAACTAATGACATAAATCTCTAAATAACCTTCGTCGTTCCAATTCCTATTCTAAAAGACAGTTATAAATGCAATAAGAGTTATAATAACAGTTATATTGATAGTTATGATAATATATATTTATAACCGTCTTTTAGGATAGGCTTTGGAACGACAAAAGTTATTTACATATTTACGTTAGTGTATGTGTAGTTTATAAACCTCTAACCGATTTCTTTTGGCAGAAATGGCCAACACAGCCGTCGACGAAATTCGAAGTGGGTCTCCTTGTAGCCACGCCCATGCCAGAAAAGAAACGAACTAAAAAACATACATAAAAGGAGTTTGTTGGATGTGACTCTTTTGAGATTTCATCTTCAGGTTAATAAGATGCTCGTGTATTTGGCAGTTTCCGGAAGTGATGTAATTAGTGTATGTCTGGGCAGCTGAGAAATATTTTTAGTATAACATAGTAAAGACTAAAATGAAAATACAATTGTTTCTGGTGATATTGTTCTCTGCTTGCGATGACTGCGAATGGTTGACACAAAATCTATTTTAGTCATTCTTTTCCTTTATCGAAAAATGTAGACGCTATTGGGGGAAATAATAGAATAAAGTTCAAAATAGAAACATGAAGTCAACTGCGTTTCGATCACTTTGTCTATTGGTGAATGTGCATGCGGAATTACAATGATAATCAATCCCTAGTGCTACATTGCCATGTTATTATATAGATTCCCTGACAACGATGCATGCTCAGGTTTCTCCGTTTTATTCTTTCTTAAGAAGCCATTTCCTCCAAACCTCTGAATAACTTGGGGTCCATTTTTACCCATGTGATACAAAGTCTAAGGTTGTGACCCTCCACATTCCAACGCAATCCTTGAGCATCAGTGGGTGCTTTGGAAACTATGTCTGTGGAAACTGTGACTAGTCAGTAATAGTCTATAGTAAGTTTCAAACAGTTTTATTATAAAAATATTCTCTCGGAGTCTATATAAAAATATATCGATTTGAAGAAACGTATAAACATTGTAGTATAAGGGAATGACGTATTTTGTTGAAGATAATGAATGGTGAGTATCGAAGTTTAAAGAATGAAAGGTGCTGTTGAATGACAAGAGAGAGAGAGAGATCCCGATTAGTGTTTCAAACACTCAAAGATGGAAATTATTTTCCAGGTTGAGAGTAGAACTGGTTGGGGGTGAGATCAGGCTGGGAATACTGCTGGGCAGGGGCAGGGGCAGGGGCGGGCTGGGAATACTGCTGGGTAGGGGCAGGGGCGGGCTGGGAGTACACCTGGGCAGGGGCGCTTGGATACTGGGCCTCGCCCTCGAAGGTGACTGTGGGGTGGAAGCCGCTTGCGTCGGAGTAGTACTCGACCCTCATGAGGCGAGAGTCAGGAAGCCGGACGTAGTAACTGTCAATACAAATCATAATCATATTCAGAAATACTAAAATCTTGGTTCCTTTACTTCCCTTCCCTTGATAGTAAGAGATTTTATATCTTACTTTTATCTAACATTATAAGGAATGTACATTAAACAGTTAACATTACAAACAAGGATGATGACAAGCGATTAATTTCATAATACCAGAAAAAAAAATGTCCCTCAACTGAGTTTTTGCCTCACCTGCCCTGGGTGTTGTCCCCATCACGCTGCTCCTGTTGGCCGTAGAAGTTGCCGGAGTACTGGTCGTTGACGTCCCACTGGAAGTTGTACTGGGCGGGCGCTGCTGGGTACTCGGGCTGCTGCACGACGGGCGCCTGGTAGTTGTAGCCGCCCTGGGGAGCCGCCCACGCCGCCGCCACCACACACAGGACTACTGCTGCCTAATCAGTCAAAGAAAACAACAAGATCAGCTTATTTGTTTGTGCTGCATCTCAGCATATATCATCAGGCATTACATATGTCATAACTTGCAAAGTGCAGAATATAGCTTTACTATGATTACTAATGCTTTACTTCTCTTGAAATGGATTTTTTTTCCTGTTTACATTGTTTTCTACTTTTTAACCTATAGTCATCCCATTACTTTTATGCTACACACAATATAAACTATATATATTTAAAGTATATGTTAAAGGGTTATATCTTCAGTAAGCGTGTACCTTCATGATTCCTCTGCTGGAGTGCTGGAACTGATGCCTCGCTCTGGTTCCCTTCCCTTTATATAGTCCGCCTCCTGCCAAAGGGGCGGGGCGTGACCTTCGCATCTTGGGTGAAGGTCTTTCATGAAGAGCCACTCCGAGGTAACCAAGGACACGTCTTTCAATCTTATATGGGATAAAGGACATCTTATCCGCCATTTTTATTTGGATTTGCTATACGATAGTTTTTAGAAAGAATGAAGAATAGTATTTGGAATGCTTATGTGATTTTGGTTTTCAGTAATGTATATTTGAGGTCAATACTATGTATATCGAAAGTCAAACTCGGAGTCTCAGCAGCGGAACAAATACTAAACTACATTACAAGGATACAGTTACCGAATAACTTTAACAATCATTGTTTGGATGTGTGTATGTGTCTATGTGTGTGCGTGTGTGTGCGTATGCGCGTGTGTGTGTGTGTGTGTCCGTGTCCGCTCATTTACCTTGTTTCTTTTCGCTCATTAACACACTTTTGTTTATTTCAGAGTCAAAGGAAGATCGAAATGTAATAATAATAATGCTAATAATTGTCATATTCATTATCATCATTAGTATTAGTAACAGAAGTAGCAATCGTAACAGCAGAAGAGCTACAAGGAAGACTAGCCTCCAAATATTGAATATACGTAAGCACTTATGAGTGATATTGTGCACGCGCGTCTACATGTGCGTGTATGTGTGTAGAATGATCTGGATAATAACAAAATTGAGGGCTTAGATTTCAAAGGTCATTTAGATTAGATTATAGAGAAGAAAGCGAGACTACTCGAATAACTAAAGCATAGATGAATGAATAAATGATCAGGAGCTCAATAGAAGTGCCATTCATAGGTGTTTTTTTTCTTCTTCTTCTTTTTTATAACAACTATATCATGGCAACGGGAGCATAACGGTCTCTTAATCAAGCAAGTATAAGATGTGTAAAACTCTTAACATCTCAAGTCTTATACCATATCAAGAGGAATTATCTTTGGGATCAATTACTCGCTAATTCACTCTTACCTCCCTGCTGGATGTTTAATGATTATATAATGTTGACTGTACTTATCGCTGACATTTAGGCATATATGACAATGGACGAATTATGGGCAGTTTGACAGAAAAACTATACATAATACAGAAACTGTTGTCTCGTTTTTCAATAAATCTATTTTATTTATAATTGGTAATTATGTCATAGTATCAACACGGTAGGGTATTTTGGCTATTCATATTGACAGTTTGTAATATTAACGTTTATAAGGGTACAATAGATTGGCTATGCAGCTATTAATCTTAAGGACTGGCTCAGAAACAACTTTCAAAATCATTATTTTTGGAAGGGCAAACAATGTACGTACAATGACCATGGTTTCCAGGGTGGCTATGGCATTTCAATATACTTGTCGTTTTGCTTTGGAAACTACATTTACACTAACATAAATCTCTAAGTAACCTTCGTCGCTCCATGAATTGTTTTAAACGACATTTATAGATATATTTCTGCCCTCAAAATCAGATAAAGAACATTATAATAATGAAATAGTTGAGCACATTGACCTTAACTTCACCTAACACCTCTGTCGTCGGAACAGTCGAATTTACTTTTCAACACACTAGTATAACGTCTATTGCAACCGTTCCTATCAGCTGACCAGGTTAAGGCACAATTCCTCAGTAAAGAACCACGTTATACTTGTTATCATATTCATGACTCATTTGGAAATATAATTGTCTTGTCGTATCAGGAGAATAACAGTAATGAAGAAGAACAATAAAATGCGATTCACATCACGCATTTGGATACAACGACTGTGACTGATAAACATCGGTGTATATCAAAGCCGTAAAGTAATACGCAATAAGTAAATGTTCTTACAATAATCGTAAACTTGAATTCTAACACTTATCGCTCACCTCTACCCGATTGACTTTTGGCAGAAATGAGCAATACAGACGTCGGCGAAAATCGAAATGGGTCTACTCGTAGCCACGCCCATGTCAGAGAAACACACTGCATATAAATGAAGTTTGTTGGAAGATGTGACGCAATTTTGAGATCTTTTGAGATTTCGTATCCATGTGAAGGTGTCCGTGTCACTGCGTCATAGTCTTCGGCAGCTTTTGGAAGTGTCGTAATTACTGTATGCCTGAGCATCTGGGAAATATGTTCAGTATCACATAGTAAAGAATAAAGTTAGGATACCATAGTAAAGAATAAAGTTAGGATACCATAGTAAAGAATAGTTAGGATACCATGGTTTCTGTTGAGAATGCTCTTTGCTTGTGATAAATGCGAATAGTTGTCACAAAAGCGATTTAAGTTGTTCTTTTCCTTTATCGAAAGATGTAGACGCTATTCGGTGACACAATATGATATACATAATTCACGTCTGTGCATTCC
>BOPN01004353.1:79339-84339 GCA_017312705.2 Penaeus japonicus | reverse complement strand
TGGAGTTACAGCAAAAGGGCTCAAACTCCGGCAGAGTGAGACCCTCGTCTATGGGAACACATGAGAATCTATACATGATAGGGTGGGTAGATCATTATGGAAGAGTTGTGTGATGTGATTCATCGAAAGGGATCTCCCGTGGGCTTATTTGCCGGGCTGGGTGTAGAGCTGAGACGGTGCAGGGGCGGGCTGCTGGTAGGTCGGCTGGGGAGCAGGGGCAGGGGCGGGCTGAGTGTATACTTGAACGGGCGCAGGGGCGGGCTGAGTGTATACTTGAACGGGTGCAGGGGCGGGAGCAGGGGCAGGCTGAGAATACACCTGAGTAGGGGCAGGGGCAGGCTGGGAGTACACCTGGGCAGGGGCGCTTGGGTACTGAGCCTCGCCCTCATAGGTGATGACTGGGTGGAAGCCGTACTCGTCGACGTAATACTCAACCCTCATGAGGCGAGAGTCGGGAAGCTGTACGTAGTAGCTGTTGGCAGGAAAGGCAAACGACTGATGAAACAGCTGTTTTGTTTATCTTTTTCTATAAGAGTTGCTAGAATGTAATATCTTTATATCACAGCAGCGTCTCTTCAGTGGGATGGCCTTCTGTAAATCTATTTTTTTATATAAGCTAAGCCTAACTGAAGCCTCTGGTTAGGCTACTGTCTGAGGTTGCGATGGGACATAGGTCTTATTCAATATTTACATGAAGAGGGCCATCACACTGAAGAAAATCAGCTGTGATTAAAGGAAACAAAAATATTATATTTTAGTGTTTCTGAAACGACGACTGCAAAACCATTACAAATCTTATGCTGTTCTGTCATATATTCACAGTCATCCAGTATCTTAAATGATATTGCATGTGAATCAGTTGCACCTAAATGCTGCTGACTCGTTATTAAGAAATATGAAATGATTCTGCATCCCTACCTGCCCTTAGTGTTGGCGCCATCACGCTGCTCCTGATGACCATAGAGATTGCCGGAGTACTGGTCGTTGACGTCCCACTGGAAGCTGTACTGGGCGGGCGCTGCTGGGTACTCGGGCTGCTGCACGACGGGCGCCTGGTAGTTGTAGCCGCCCTGGGGAGCCGCCCACGCCGACGCCACCACAAACAGGGTTACGACTGCTGTCTAATTAAAAGAGGGGAAATCAGTAAGGATAAAGATTATGGAACTTTTTCTTCGTATGCATCTGAGTATACATCCAAATGTTTCCTGTTCATATCCGCCATGCTTGTAGCTCTGTAGAAGGTTCCTCAGCGGTCAGTTCAGTCCGTCTAGATATTACGTCAGCTCAACTAACATCGTCGACACTTTGGATAACACCCATCTTGAAAATGAAAACCAAATTCAGGTGATGAACCTGGTCCATGAAATCTGTGAATTGCAACAACGGTTTAGAAGTGTTCACGTCTTTTCAGTGTCATAAATTCACTCACAGAGTCATTCTTCAAATTTACTTTCCGTTCTTCCGTAAAACTGTCCTGAAATGTTTACAAAGAGAATAGAACTAAGTCGGGAGCGTCAAGCGGTGAAGGTTGCTCGTCCGGTTCAGGTAATGAGCTTCCCTGTGGTGGGTCGGCCGTCTGTATACTTATTCCTGGCGGAGGAGGAGTACCTTCATGGTTGTACTTTGGCTGTGTTTCCGGATGAACTGTGCCCTGACCAGTCGGTGCCCGCCTTTATACGAGACGATTTACCCGAGGCTCGTAGGCGTGGCACTTGACCCGCCTCGTCATCCCGCCGTTGCACGGGAGTGCGCTGCTTTCTAACTGGATACGGAGGAGCCCTCTGCTCCTCAGCCCGGTGATGAGAGGCCGGACCTCTTCGCGCAGGAAATCCGGTCGATTCCATGGCTCGCGGCGCCGATTCCGACGAGCACTGTCACTCTCCATGTCGAGGTTGGCGCCGTGGCGACATCGGGCTTGCCTCGGCCTTGCCCTCGAGGATTGGTAGGAATGCTTGGATCTCGCGAGGAAATGTCGATTCGAGAAACCAGGATCGATTTCCGGACTTTTGACAATTCAAAAAGTCCTCGAAGCGAAGAGAATGTTCTCGAAGGAAATGGAGAAGAGCTCTCGCTGCTCCAGATTTTGACGAGAAAGGGAAAGTGTGACGTGGAAAGAATGTAAACCGCGATGCCTTTCCAAGCTGAGAGGGGCGCGCTTTGGCTGGGCTCGCCCTCGTCCGACGTCCGTCCACGCTTCGCCCATGCTTCGCCCGCGCCCGTTCGTCCCTCGTCCGTCCTTCGTCTATGCCTCGTCCGTTCCTCGTCCACACCTCGCCCGCCCCTGGTCCGTCCTTCACCCATGCCTCGTCACCCCCCCCCCCCCCTCATCCATCCCTCATCCCTCATCCGCCCATTCCTCATCCAAGCATCTCTCGAAGCCTCCGATCGCCACACTTCCCCCGGAGACTCAATCTGCGACGCGACTGACTCTCCTCCTTATTTTCGTATCTATTTTCCCACTTTCCATCGGACTCTGCAGGCGGAGAAGTCGCAGCAAGAACAATGCCTCCTCCGGGAGTGTCTGAAAGTCATCGTTGTCTGAATGGGACTCGCCAGATCGAGATAAAGCTTGAGATTGTGTTCTTCTTCTTATCGGGAAAGTGAGAGTTGCAGGAGAGTCTGAGACTGAATGACATGCTCGTAAAAAAAAAAAAAAAAAAAAGAGAGAGAGAGAGAAAAAAAATGCCGAAAGCGGGTTTAGATGAACTTACTTGTCGTATTTTTCTCTTCTTGATCATTATTTGTTTTTATCATTTCATGCTGAACCTCTTCTTATCATTGTTTTTTTTTCTTTCTTTCTCTCTTTCTTTCTTTCTATCTTTCTTTTTTATCATCTCATGCCCAACCTTTACCGTGTTTCGAGTTTCTTTGCCTTTCTTGTCATGAACTTTACCTTTTCTGCCAATAGTTCCTATACCTATTTACGTGGCAGATCGCTTTCCAACCTTAACAAAATCACTTTCTTACGTCATAACGGCAGCAAGAATATCACGTATTCTACAATGGCCCAGAAATTGCAACTTAATTATGAACCAATTTCCCGCTCAATTGACCTTGCCGGGGGTCGGGATGGAGGTACTGGCCGTCGCTTGATCGCCCGCCGCCCGTAGCCGTCTGTACGCCCATCGGTTGAGGTTGCGTTTTGTATCTTTCTTTCTTTTTTTTTTTTTTGTCTATTCATTCGTCTGTCTTTCTTTTTTGTAACTAATTTCCTGTTTGTTTTTTTATCTATAAAAAAACAAACATACACACATGCATTACACACACACACACACACACACATATATATATGTACTGTATATATATGTATATATATATATATATATATATATATATATATATATATATATATATATATATATATATGCTTATATATGTATATATATATATATATATATATATATATATATATATATATATATATATATATATATATATATATATATATATATATATATATTTATATATATATATATATATATATATATATATATATATATATATATATATATATATATATATATATATATATATATATATATATATATATATATATATATATAAATATATATATATATATATATATATATATATATATATATATATATATATATATATATAAATATATATGTATATATATATATATATATATATATATATATATATACATATATATATATATATATATATATATATATGTGTGTGTGTGTGTGTGTGTGTGTGTGTGTGTGTGTGTGTGTGTGTGTGTGCGTTTGTGTGTGTGTGTGTGTGTGTGTGTGTGCGTGTTTGTGTACATACATATACACTTACGTATGTATATGCAATCATGCAAAGGATCTGAATGCAAGTATATCTGGATGAAACCAGATTGTTCAGTTCAGTGTTGTTCTTGTGTTTTTATTACCATTTTTAATCATTATTAGAGTGATCAATATTTTCAGTATTACTGGTATGATTATCAAATTTGTTTTTGTTATCGTAATTATCATTAACAGTAAAAGCAGTACTTGAAGTAGTTGTAGCAGTAGTGGTAGTAGTATTTTTATCTTTATTATCATGATTAGTATAATTTTCATCTTGATTACTATGGTTATTGTTATCATTATTCTCATGGTAATTTTTATCATTATCATTATTATTATAATACTCATTTTCCTTTCCATCCTTATTATTATAATTTATATTCTCATAATCATTATTACAATCCTTATTATTACTAGTATTACCGAAATTTTATTATCATACTCATTTTCGTTGTCAGTATTATCATTATTTTCATTCCTAATATCATTATTGTTATTACTGTTATCTTTTTTATAATCATTATCATTATCACCACCTTTAGGATTATCATTATCATCACGGTTATCATCATCATCGTTATCATTTAAGTATCATCTGTACTCATTTTATTAGCATTACTAATATTATTATTATCGTCATTACTGATGAGAATAATATATATTATTATCATCATTTTTACTATTATCGTTACTATTGTTATCATTATTACTGTTGTCATTATTATTATTATCATTATCATTAACATTTTTTTTATTTTTGTTATCAACATTTTTATTACTATCAGTATATTCATTATCATCATACATATTACTATCATCATAATTATTGTTTTCATTATAACTATTATCATCATTACTGTTATCATCATTACCATCTTTATCCTTACCATTACCATCACCTGCTATTACTATTACTACCACTATTATTAATAATGTTAATATGAATGCTATTAATGTAAATCCTTGTACGTCATACCATAAAAGATCACGCGAATATCCTGATAAATATAATCCTTGTTGTAATTGCACATATCTTTTACAGAAGTGCGTAACTGTGTGCAACCAAACACCAAAAAGAAACACCCAACTTTACCAAACTCAAAGTGAAACTCGTGCCATGCGTTTATTTTCTAATGGTAAAACGCTTTTTTTGTTCTTCTTCTTCTTCTTCTTTTTGGCGCGAGAAGACTAGCAGAA
>BOPN01004353.1:66839-69339 GCA_017312705.2 Penaeus japonicus | reverse complement strand
ATTGTTATATATATACATACATATATATGTACTTGGCATGAATTTATTTTGTGAAAGCAAACCTCTTATTAGTTTTTAAGACCAGCGCTGTAACTGATCTATTACGAAACAGAAAAGACTGGAATTGCAGCTTCTGTATTTCTTTTTCTTTTTCTTTCTTTGGGGATTTTTAAAGTGATTTCTAGGTGTTTTGTGTGCTATGTTAAAATGATAATGTTTGTGTTTTTTAATTAATAGCGTTTCTCTCTCTCTCTCTCTCTCTCTCTCTCTCTCTCTCTCTCTCTCTTTCTTTCTTCACAGCAAAATAATACTAATAGGAATAATAGAAATCCTAATACTTACATAATACTTGTAACTAAAGTAATACAAATTTACTTCTTTTTTTTCAATACAATTAACGGAAAAGTCTGACTGTTATCAATTTAATGAAAGGTGACGTCATCGTGGTTCCGAAAGTCCGGAAGTCTCTGTCATATGTCACTTGTTTTCTGCAATTTCATTTACTTACTCATTGAAGATTATAACGAAAATGCAGATACAAAAACAAACGCAATAAACATTAGTTCATGAGGTCAGAACTGATACTGAAATCAAACCTGTATTTTATATTGCATGATATATATATATATATATATATATATATATATATATATATATATATATATATATATATATATATATATATATATATATTTTTTTTTTTTTCTATCAGATGTTTGTTGTTAAATCTTATACTATTTTCTGATTGTGATGAGATTATCATTATCATCATTTGTTATCCGTATTGTTGATATCGTTTTATTTGTTGTATGTATAATGATTATCCTTTTTTATTGAACTGATATCACGGGAATATTATGTTACATCATCCCGTTCTATGTGTTTATCTTTATCATTATGAACATCATTATCATTTTTATTATTACTTTTATTATTATCAGCATGATCATTATGATGATCATTATTATAATTATCATCATTAGTTTAATTAGCATTATTTGCATTATTATTTGATATCATTATTATTACCATTCTTATTATTATTAGCATTATTATCATCAATACTACTATCATCATTATTATAATTATCATTATTAGTGCTATCATTGTTATTGTTATCAATATTATTATCATCAATATCATCATCATCATCTTCATGGTTATTACTATTGTCATTATCATTATCAGTATCATCATCGTTATCATCATCATTATCATTATTATTGATATACTCGTAATTATCAATATCATTACTATTATCATTACTATGATAATTATTATCATCATTATCATTATCGTTATCATTATCATAATTACTATATTGCTATTTCTATAATTTTTACAATCAGTATCCTTATCATTACTATTCTAATAAGATGATTATCATTAGCAATATCACCATCATTATCATTATTATCATTCTTATTATTAACATAATTATTTTCACCATAATTATTATTACTATTATCATCATTATAATCATTGTGATAATTATCATTGTCACTTTTATCACTATCATTGTCATTGGTATCATTATCATTATAATAATACCAATATATAAGTATTAGTATACCAACATTATAAGTATTGGTATAAATATCAGTACTAATATCCTTGTTATTATCATTATTATCACTATCATCATCCTCATTATCAGTGATGAAGGTGATGACGATAATGATAATTATCAGCATCATTATCATCGTTACTTTCATCATTAAGAGTATCATTATCACAATCATTATTTCATCATCACCGCCATCATCATCACCATCATTATCATCATCATCACCGCCATCATCATCACCATCATTATCATTATCATCATCCTCATTCTCCTTATCATTATCACAAAGCTAACCACAGCAACCATCTTACACAATCTAACCCCCATAGCAAGACGCAATAACACACACACACATTCCCACCCGCTGAAAGCTCTTCCAGACCCTCCTCCTACCTAGAACCCTCTGGAACCCTAGTATTTCAAAAGGTTCACAATAACGAACTTTCTAGCGCAAGGTCCGCCCTGAATTGGTCAGTCCAAACGCTATAATTTAGCCGAGTCACCGTCGAATGGAATTGTCATATGCCAAGGGTTAACGTGGGTCTTCCGTCCAGGTGTGTTATGTGTGGGGCTAGCCACGTGGGTCTGGCTCCTTGGACTAGGGCTAGGGATGGTGGTTGGGCTTAATTTAATGTCTGGGTTTATGATTTGTGATCTTGTGTTGGGGTTTGTGCTCAGCGCTTTCTGCTTTGGACTAATATATGTACGAGCGTTTTCAAGTCTTGTACGAGTGTTTGAACTCGTGTCTTCTGCTCTTGTACTCGTGGTTGTGTCAATGTTTTGTGTTCTTTATACTCTTTTTTTATTATCAATAACCATATAATTTCCTTCTGCTATAAAAAGATCGTAATAAATTGATAGAAACACAAGCAAGAATACGAATCAATAATTCAACCGATGGACCAATTAATAAACAACTAAACAAACAAACCA
>BOPN01004353.1:54339-64339 GCA_017312705.2 Penaeus japonicus | reverse complement strand
CATTAACCGTATAATTGACATAAATCACCATTATTTTAATATGCTAATCCCATAATCCCAAGTCATATTAGAACAGTCCCCGCTTAACCCTTTCTAATCAATCTCCATTTTTTGTTGGAGGATTTTTTTGTTGTTGTTTTTTTACATTTCTTTTTCATATGATAGCCCTTAACACTTTTACTTTCAGGTGGACTTAGCCATCCTTACAGTACTTGTCCACTGAACTGATAGGAGATTTACCGTTTACAGGTATTTATTGCATGTGTCTCGTGTATTTAAGTGCTCGTTGGTTACTTCCCAGTTGTTCATTTTGTCTTGTTTGTATTTACATTTACTTTAGGTGTATTTTGTTTTACTTTTTGTATATTCTATTTTTAGTTATTTTCTTTGCCCTAACTTGATATTTAATGTGTGTACTTTATATCTACTTTGCTTTTACTTTGTAATTATTTTATATCTACTTCGCATTTTCTTTACATTTACTTAACAACCAAGTTCGTATTTAAACCGTATTTACTTAATAGTTACTTAATATTTACTTTACATATACTTTAGACTGACCTCATTCCCCGTTGCTTCATTTCTGCTTCCAGAGTCTTAATATCCCAAATGGGGAAAATTAATCAGACAAATATTACAAGGAACATTCCCATGCATTCAATATTCATTCCATTGTCTCTACCTTGATGTATGCAAAGGGTTTAAATCTGTCTTTTATTTTTGCCTCCAAGCCTTCTGCACTATTGATATTCTGTTTGTATTCTGCACATTCTGCAACAAAATTGTGTAGTACTTTATATGGCACTGCAGTCGCCTTGTATATATATGCCTAATTGAGGTCCATAGGTTTTTTGTTTGCTTTTTAAGTCTACGTTGATTTAAGATGGTGATGATGGTGGTGGTGATGATGATGGCGGTGATGGTGATGATGGTGTTGGTGGTGATGATGATAATGGTGGCAGTGATGATGATGGTTTTGGTGGTGCTGATGATAACGGTGGTGATGATGGTGGTGGTGATGATGGTGGTGGTGGTGATGATAATGGTGGCGGTGATGATGATAATGGTGGCGGTGATGATGATGATGGTGATAATGACGACGATGATGATGATAAGGATAAGGATAAGAATAATGGCAATAGTAAAAGTAATGAAAACACTTATTTTTATTTCAGTAATGATAATGATATCATGAAGAAAAAGTAACGATGATGGTGATAATGATCATGATAATTTTAACAATAGTAATAATAATATCAATGATAATGACAATGATACTGATATCAGTAATGGTGATAGCAGTGATAATGGTAATGATGATAATGCTAGCAACATTGATGACATCCCTTTATTATGATGATGATGATGATAATTATGATAGTAAAAATTGATAATGAAAATCAATATAATGATGATAATGATCGGAATGATAAAGATTATGATAACGATAATACTTAAATAGTAAGCGTTTCAATAATAAGAGCAATACTAATGATGAAAATAATAAGGATGATGATGACGATGATTAACAAATAGAAATAATAATAATGCTACTAATAATAACATTGGCAATGGAACTCTTAAATGATGATCATAGCGACCCCCCTAAGAAAAAAAAAAAATATATGTATGTATGGGACGCGAACTCTGGCCGCTTAATTAGAAGTATTGCACGAAACTGAGTGAGCTATTGCTCGATTGAATGTCAATTGCATAAGTGGAGGTTTGATAATCACTTATTCTCACCTATAGTTATTTTCTATTTATATTTTTGTTTTGCTTTTTACTTTTTTACTTTCCTTTCGTCATAATTACCATTATTGCACTATCAGTAGTATGATTTTTATCATTATCATCAACAGCATTATCATCACCATCATCATCATCATCCTTCTCCTGCTCATTATCATCATCATATTTATCCTCCTCCTTCTCCTCCTCATTATCATCATCATTATCATCATTATCATCATTATCATCATTACCATCATCATTATCATAATCATTTAAATATCATTGATATCGATACAACGTATGTGTATGCATGTACATAAGTGACTATGTGATCATTAATACCTTCACTTATGCAATTGACATTCAATCGAGCAATAGCTCACTCAGTTTCGTGCAAGTCTTCTAATTAAGGTTCCCGAGTTCGCGTCCCATACATAAAGCCGTATTTTTTTTTTTTTTTCTTTTTTTTTTTCTTTTTTTTAGGGGGGGTCGCTATCATAATCATTAATAGTTCTATTGTCAATGTTATTAGTAGTAGCATTGTTGTTATTTCTATTGGTTAATCATCATCATTATTATCATCGTCATTTCCATCTAACTCTTGTTGTTTAGGCATGATCGTTATCATAATCTTTATTATTCCCATCATTATCATCATCATCGACATTGCCATCATTTTCATGATCTGTTTTTACTATTATAATTGTAATCATCATTATCATCATCATAATAAAAGGTTTGTCATCGTGGTTGCTATCATTATCATCATTGTCAGTATCACTACTATCATCATGATCCTTACCATCATCATTATCATCATCGTTACTTTTTCTTTTTGATTGATATCATAATCATTATTGCAATAAAAAGAATTATCAGCATTACCCTAACTGTTACCATTAACCTTACCCTTATCATTATCATTATCATTATCATTATCATTATCATGATCATCATCACCATCACCGTCATCATCATCACCATCGTCATTATCATCTTCATTATCATCATCATCACGATCATAAGCATATATCGTAAGCATAACACATAATTGACTTTTCCTGTGACATAAATTCCACTGAATAAGAAATGCATAATCAAATAATGTAGGAGAGAGAAAGAGAGAGAGAGAGAGAAGGGGGAGAACGAAGGGTGTAACTATTTTCTTGTTTCTTTTTTCTTTTTCTTTTCTTTTTCTTTTCTTTTTTTTTCCTTTTTTTTTACTATTAATTGGTTTCTATCAGTTTTACCTTTTATTTGATTAAGGAGTGAAGATATAATTGACTGATTAGTGTTAGATTTATTATATGACGAATCATTTTTACTTTTCTTTATTCAGTTCCTTTTAATCGTTTTATCATGCGTTTCTTTACTAGTATTCAAAGTCTCTCTCTGATTCTAACATTCTGAAATTATAAAACAAAATAAACAGGCATAAAGAATAAACACTATGTAGGAACTGATATTATTGCTGATTACACACTATTAATAACACTTTTGATATTACTGCCATCATTATCAATAGTATCATTACTATAATTGTCAGTTGTCTGTGTTGTTATTATTATCGTTGGTGAAACTTTAAAGGTTACAAATAGCACAGTGACAGTTCAGACAGCAGACACCCGTCATCCGGTAAGGGTGTAGAGGTGTGGGGAATCCCCGCGCGGATTAGAAAGACACTTTTGACCGATTTTTAAAATTTTGGTCAATCAGCAATAAGTAATATAAGAGATTATTAATCTTATAAATAAAATAAAATAGACTAGAGTAATAGGAAATTTAAAATGTATATATAATAAGCACACACACATACACACACACACACACACACACACATACACACACACACACACACAATAATGATAATAATTGTTATCATCACTTTTACTATTGTCGTTATCCTTATCATCATTATTATAATTATCACTATCATTATCATCATCCTCCTTATCATCATCATCACCATCATCATCATCATTACCATCATCGTCATTATCACTATCATAATCACTATTGCTATCATCATCAGCGTCATCATCATCATTAATGCCATCATCATTACCATCATTATCACTTCTATCATCCTCACCACCATCATCATCACCATCATATCATTATCTTAGATATCATTATTATTATTATTGTTAATATCATCATGATCATTATCATCACCAGCATAACCACCATCATCAACATCAACATTTATCTTTATCATTATTATAATGATGATAATTGTTATCATTACTATTACTATTATCATTATTCTTATCATTATTTCTATCCTTATTATTATGATCATTATTATCATAATCACCATCATCATCTTCATCATATATATGTATGTATGGGACGTGAACTCGGGCCACTTAATTAGAAGTGTTGCACGAAATTGAGTGAGCTATTGCTCGATTGAATGTCAATTGCATAAGTGGAGGTTTAATAATCACATATTCTCACCTATAGTTATTTTCTACTTGTGTTTTTGTTTTGCTTTTTACTTTTTTACTTTCTTTTCGTCATAATTACCATTATTGCACTATCAGTACTATGAATTTTATCATTATTATCATCAACAGCATTATCATCACTATCATCATCATCATCATCCTTCTCCTGCTCATTATCATCATCATCATTATCCTTATCCTTCTCCTCATTATCATTATCATCATCATTATTATAATCATTTAAATATCATTGATATCGATACAACGTATGTGTATGCATGTACATAAGTGACTATGTGATCATCAATACCTTCACTTATGCAATTGACATTCAATCGAGCAATAGCTCTCTCAGTTTCGTGCAAGTCTTCTAATTAAGGTTCCCGAGTTCGCGTCCCATACATAAAGCAGTTTTTTTTTTTTTTTTTTAGGGGGGGGGTCGCTATCATTATCATTAATAGTTCTATTGTCAATGTTATTATTAGTAGCATTGTTGTTATTTCTATTGGTTAATCATCATCATTATTATCATCGTCATTTCCATCATCGTTAGTACTGTTCTTATTATTGAAACTCTTGTTGTTTAGGCATGATCGTTATCATAATCTTTATTATTCCGATCATTATCATCATCATCGACATCATATTCATTTTCATTATCAGTTTTTAATATTAAAATTGTAATCATCATTATCATCATCATAATAAAAGGATTGTCATCGTGGTTGCTATCATTATCATCATTATCAGTATCACTACTATCATCATTATTGATATCAACATCTTATCATTATTATTAATATTATTATTGCTATTGTTGTTATCATCATGATCCTTACCATCATCATTATCATCATCATTACTTTTTTCTTTTTGATTGATATCATAATCATTATTGCAATAAAAAGAATTATCAGCATTACCCTAACTGTTACCATTAACCTTACCCTTATCATTATCATTGTCATGATCATCATCACCATCACCGTCATCATCATCACCATCGTCATTATCATCTTCATTATCATCATCATCACGATCATAAGCATATATTGTAAGCATAACACATAATTGACATTTCCTGTGACATAAATTCCACTGAATAAGAAATGCATAATCAAATAATGTAGGAGAGAGAAAGAGAAAAAGAGAGAGAGAGAGGGGGGGTGCCCGTAATTTCTTGCACTTACCCACTTGCTATCATTACAGTTATTGATGTATCGTACAGACAAGCTACACCTTTGATTATATTAATTTCTTTCTTTCTGTCTTTTTCCTCTCTCTCTCTCTCTATCTATCTCTCTCTCTCTTTCTCCTCTCTCTCTCACCCTTTCTTCTTCTTCCTCCCTCCCTTCTCTCTCTCCCTCTCCCTTTTCTCTCTCTCTCTCTCTCTCTTTCTTTCTTTCTGTCTCTCTCTCTCTCTATCTATCTATCTAGCTATCTATCTCTCTGTCTCTCTTTCTCTCTCTGTCTCTCTGTCTGTCTCTCTCTCCCTCTCCCTTCTCTCTCTCTCTCTCTCTCTCTCTCTCTCTCTCTCTCTCTCTCTCTCTCTCTCTCTCTCTCTCTCTCTCTCTCTCTCTCTCTCTCTCTCTCTCTCTCTCTCTCCCTCCCCCCCTCTCTCTCTCTCTCTCTCTCTCTCTCTCTCTCTCTCTCTCTCTCTCTCTCTCTCTCTCTCTCTCTCTCTCTCTCTCTCTATTATAACTTATGATACAGAAAAGATAGCAGCGATGGTGATAATCATGTTGATAGCCACCATGATAATAATCCCGATATTGACGATATTATTGATAATGATAATAATAGTGGTTGTTGCAACAAGAATAGTGATTTGATAGAAACACTGATCATAATAATAACATAGATCATTATAATCCAAACAGTTAAAGATGATGGTAATTACATCAATTAACATTAATGCTACTTTAATCATTATATTACTATAGCTATTA
This sequence comes from Penaeus japonicus, assembly GCA_017312705.2. Classification (NCBI taxonomy): domain Eukaryota; kingdom Metazoa; phylum Arthropoda; class Malacostraca; order Decapoda; family Penaeidae; genus Penaeus; species Penaeus japonicus. Next base: position 58,206 of record BOPN01004353.1, on the reverse strand, counting down.
TCTTTATCATTATCGTTTTTATTACCATTATCATTCTTATTATTATGTATTATCATCATTATCACTATTACCATTATCATTATTATCATCACTATTACCATTATTATCATTGTTATCATCTTTATTATTTTGATCATCAATTTCATTACTGCTATAATTACCATTAAAAATATTCTTGTCATTACGATAAAATATCTGACAATAGCAATATCAACGATGACAGCATGATAATGATAGTAACAATGTTGCAAATTATTATACTAATTACAATAACAGTTCGGTGTGACGTCACGCACTCCCTCGTAAAGGCTTGCTATAACCGTGCCTTCTTTTCGCAGTTCTTTTTTTCGCAGAGCTTTTATTTGGCGAGCCGAAACCTTCTCCTCGGCTGGACGGTCTTCCACCCTCGGACCGAAACACTTGGACACCCTTTAATAGGACCGGATCCAAGAAAGACTTTGCGCCGTCGCAGCTCGTGCTTTGGTCCCAAATGAAGCGAAATTGCGACCAGTCCGAGAAACATTTTGCGTCGTCAGATTTGGCGCTACTTCGGCGAGTACTCAACCCTGTCGCCAATTCCTCAAGCTAGAACTAAAAATAAATTACGTTATATAAGGGTTATGTTCTTATCGCCTTTCTCAGAAAACGATAAAAAATGTGTAAACTGTAAATCTAAACCAATATGCAGTTTGTAAATAGCCCTATTTCGCCCAACTAAGTAGAGACTGTTAGCCTTTGCCAAAGCACCGATAGGACGGTTCGTAAGCCGAATGTAGGACTATTAAAAGATAGTTACGTTGTGATAATTGTGATATTAAATTTCATCACACTTTAAAGGCTGGTCCCTATCGCTTTAATCCTCCCTTAAAATAGTTGAGAGGTTTTCAACACAACAGTAGCTCCTTTAAAGTAAGGTTTAGCAGTCGGCAAGCATCGTCAAATTACATTTACATTTTCAAGATTTCCGTGTCAGTTCTGCAGAAATCTTACATTCTAGTACTTCATGCCATTCATGAACTGATTAAACCAGAGCTGTTGTTTCAGCAGGGACAAATTTATCCCGTTTATTCCTCCAGGTAAGAGGTGAGGTGAAGGACGGAAGAAATTACTGGGCGCTGATTGGCGGACGCATTTGGATAGCATGCTTTTTTATTGGCAGATCAGTGTCATGACGTTTAATGACGTAATTAGAATTGGTTCGTGGGAGTTGCAAGTGATAAGGTTGCAAGTTGCAAGTGGGTTTGAAACCGACTTTCTTTGATCCGGCCTCCGGTTCCCCGCCGCACGGGTTACCACGACTTAATGGCGGTTCCGTATAAACTACTGCTAATGATGATTATCAACCTCATTGTTATTGTCGTTTTTACTATCATCATTATTAATATTATTGGTAGTATCGTTATTATTTTTGTCATTTTTACTATCATTATTATTATTATCATTGCTATCATTATTTTGTTATAATCATTATCATTATCACTAATATCATCATTGTCATTATTGTAATTATTAATTCTCATTAATATTGTCGTTATTATCATTACCATTGTCATAATGATTATCATTTCCTTATCATTATAATCATCATCATCATCGTCATCATCATCGTCATCATCATCAACATCATCATTATCATCATCATTATCATCTTTATCATCATTGTTATTATTATTGTTCATACCGTATTGTTATCATTGTCACTATTATAACCATTGTCCCTTTTTATTGTTATTATCAATATTGACATTTCTGTTATCTCTTTCATCATTATTATTACTATTATTATCATCATTATCATCAGGAGTAGTAATTATAAAAGTAGCATTCCAATTATCACTATCTTAACTAACATCATCAATATCATCCCCATCATAATCATTACAATCCTCATCATCATCATCACCATCATCATCACACTTCCATCAGGCGCATCTCGCCCTTCCCTTGTTCTCCGTGAGTGACGTCACTGCCACGTCACGCCGCCGAGCTGACGCAACTCGCTGACCTCAGTCCATTTTTTCCCGCTCGACCGCCATATTGGATCCGAGTGACAATGTTAAAACCTTTTATCACTTTAGATGTGGAATTTCCTCTGGGATGGGCGTGTCACGGGCGGCTTGAAGAATAATTATCTTAATCCGTTTATGTGTTGAGGGTGAGTTGCCTTTGACTTTTTTGTTGTTGTTTTTTTATGTCATTCTTGCGTTGCCTTCCTTTGATTTTTATTGTTTTTTTGTTTGATGATTGGTTTCTTTTCCTTTTGTTTTCTCTTTTCTATTGGTTTCTCTTTTTCTCATTGATATTTTCCTTTTCTTTTTTTCATTCTTATTGTTTTTTTCTGTTTTTTCTTCACTTTTGATCTGTTTTTCTCTATTCTATTTTTTTCCTTCGTTATTTTTCTTTCTATTTCTATCTTCCTTCCTCTCTTTATCTTTTTCAGTGTTACAGTCTTTATCTCATTCTGTGTTTCTCTCCATTTTTCTCCTTTTGTTTCATTATTCCTTTCCTTCTTTTTTATCATTCTTACTTTCCCTCTGTCTTCCTCTCTTGTTTTTATCTATATTTTCTATCTCTCTTTCTTTCTGTCCAGTTCTATATATTCCTCTCTCTCTCTCTCCTTCTCTCTCTCTCTCTCTCTCTCTCTCTCTCTCTCTCTCTCTCTCTCTCTCTCTCTCTCTCTCTCTCTCTCTCTCTCTCTCTCTCTCTCTCTCTCTCTCTCTCTCTCTCTCTCTCTCTCTCTCTCTCTCTCTCTCTATTATAACTTATGATACAGAAAAGATAGCAGCGATGGTGATAATCATGTTGATAGCCACCATGATAATAATCCCGATATTGACGATATTATTGATAATGATAATAATAGTGGTTGTTGCAACAAGAATAGTGATTTGATAGAAACACTGATCATAATAATAACATAGATCATTATAATCCAAACAGTTAAATTCATTCGTTCTCTCGAATTCTTTCTCTCTCGTTTCTTCTTTTACTAATTATCTCTTAGTCTACTTCTATCAGACATCGTAAGTAAGAGATTAGTGTCATGATGAATAATATGAATTACTTTCGTTTCGGCTTCATGCTCCTTATTCATCATAAACGTTATACAATTATTATCAGGTTTTAAACTTAGGAGAACCGGTTCCATCTGGGTGTTGGGTATTGTTCCTGAACTCGTAAATTATCGGGAAATTTGCCTCGCCCTCTTTCCTTCAAAATGCACAGCGCCACTTTCTTGCAATTCATGGTTAAAATCGGCCTTTTGAAAAGTTTTGCATAACCTCTTTTTTTCTCAAGAATTCGGTTCGCCGAATCTCGAAACCTGTGATGTCCTTATTCAGTCCAGGTCTGAAGCCGAAACAAGTTTATGCTAATTGACTCTCAAAACTTCACAAATCCATTTGGAAGAGGTCAGAATTTATGAATTGCGACCTCCATGCAATGATGCCCCGCTGTCAGCAACATCGCAAGAACTAACAGAAGACCAACTCGGCTTCTAATTCATGATAATCACACGGGAGAACATTGGGTATTAACATCTGTCTCCCTGCCGAGCGAGACCCCGCCGCAACCTGGTGTCTCATCCGCGGTTATAAACATTCCGAAGCATAGGTTATGTTTTACAAAGTGTTCTTCTAACATTACGTAACGTAACAACTCACATTACGATAAACAAGATACAGTGATATAAGAAAACGCGATTGTAATCAGCACATGTGTACAGAATAGTAGGAAAAAAAATACCAGTTACCTCGTCTTGATATCCTCTTAGTTAGAACAGCTGTGACCCAAAAGTATACTGACTTTTCTAGTAAAACTCGACGATGCATTAAATTGTCATTAGCAGTCATAAATGTCATGGGAGTG
>BOPN01004353.1:20000-22500 GCA_017312705.2 Penaeus japonicus | reverse complement strand
TGTTGATAATGGTTATCATTACCATCATAATCCTAATGTTAATAATAACAATAATGATAATGATAGTAATAATGATAATGATAATAATGAAGATAATGACAATAACAAGAATGATAACAGACCGAAATGATGATGATAAAAAACACATTCTAGAACAGTAAGACTAACATTTTTTTATTAGATACCTTCTGCCAGCGCCAATAATCATGATATTAATCATCATAATCATGATAATAATGCAATAATAACAGCAGTCAGTAACGTCGTTGTAGCTGAATGGGTTGCAATAACAATAAACCATTAACTTTTGAAATTATGATATAGATGATAATAATAATCATTGCTTAACTAAACCATATATATGCAGTGTATATGCATTTATAATGTATTTATCTAATGAACTTGGTATGAATTTTTAATTGAGCCAGTACCCCCCCACCCCTCCCCTCCCCTCCCCACCCATCCCCTTCTCCCCAACTGATCTAGCCATCTTCCCGGTCCCTCCCCTCCCCTCCCCTCCCCTCCCCTCCCCCAACCCATTCCCCCATCTGTCATGAGTGTAACATAGTAGTTAGCGAGTGGTTCAGTCATGCACGGAAGAGTTAGGGAGCGTGGCTGTGGTCATGTGTTCATGCTTCATGATTTTTCTTTCTTTCTTTTTTGTTTATTATTATTTTTTTTTATTCCTTTTCTTTCTTTCTTTTTTCTTTTTATTTCTTTTTTTCTAATTTTGGCTTTTTTTTTCTTTTTTAGTTGTTGTTTTTTTTGTTTGTTTGTTTGTTTCCGAGTTATATGCAATGGCTTTCAGTGTTGAGAAAGGTCAGTGTAATAACAGCTATGGGAACAATCATTGTAAGATTATTATTATCATTATTGATATCATTATCATTATATCATCATCATTACTATCATTAGTACTACTATCATATTCACTTTTATTGTTGTTATCATTATCTTCTTTACCATTATCGTTCTCATTGCTATTACCATAATCATCTGCATTGTTATTTTTATCATTATCAGCATCATCCTAATGATTATGGCCATAACATTATATTCACTATCATAATCATCATTATCAACATCATTATCATAAAAATTATTTTCGCTATCATCATTATCATTACCATTATCGTCATTATTGTCAATTTTAATTACTATATCTACCATCTTTATCCTCATTGTAATTAATAATTAATGAAACCAAACAAAGAGAAAAACAGACATACAGGCTAATAGATAAAATCACTAATAGACAAAACAGATCGACGTTCAAGCACACACATACATCAGACACATATTTAAAATTGCTATGTATCTTTCTCAAGTTAACTGGCTAAGGCATCTTGCGTCAAGGCTCGATAAGAATCTTTGCTTTTACTTTTTTTTTTCCTATCGTTGCGTGGAGGTTCAACGTAACGGCTGTATTATAAATAAGCTTTTGATTTGCCCGAGAAGGGTACGAGCATATGATTATTGTAGGATCTGGAATTTTATTATTTCATTTGTGTGTATGAGAAAGAAAGCGCGCAAGCAAGCAAGCAAGCGCGCGTGTGTGTGTGTGTGTGCGTGTGTGTGTTTGTGGGAAAGGGAGGTAGATAGAAAGGGGGAGAGAAAGAGAGAGAGAGAGAGAGAGAGAGAGAGAGAGAGAAAATGAAAGAGAGAGAGAGAGAGAGAATGAAAGAGAGAGAGAGAGAGAGAGAGAGAGAGAGAGAGAGAGAGAGAGAGAGAGAGAGAGAGAGAGAGAGAGAGAGAGAGAGAGAGAGAGAGAGAGAGAGAGAGAGAGAGAGAGAGAGAGAGAGAGAGAGAGAAAATGAAAGAGAGAGAGAGAATGAAAGAAAGTGAGAGAGAGCACGTGCGTATTTATGTGCGCCCTCCCGTTTCCGTAAAAAAATTGTTCAGAGTTAAAATCTCAAGAAATTTCCCTGGCTGGCGTGCTCGCCTTTCCCACTAGGAAGCCGTATAGTGTGTCAGGTAACCTGGTTAATTGCAACGTCTGTCTGGATAACGTGCCTCTCCCTCTCACGCGCTGCCGCCCGCCAATCCTTTCCTCGCCGCCCTCGTTCCGCCGCCCACGCCGCCCACCTTTCGATTTTCCTCTTCAACTTTGCCATTCCTCTGGCGCTCACTGAACAGCCTATCCCGTCCTGTTCAACCCGTTGTTTGCTCGAAGTCCGGCTCATCCGTTTAAGGTGAAGGCGGTGTTATTGCGAGGGCATGGGCTGGGCGGGCGGCGCGGCAGCGAAGGTGAATGCACTACTGTGTGAGTGAGGCTGAGTGTGTGTTGGTGTGTGTGTGTGGGGGGGGGGTTGGTGTGTGTGTGTGTGTGTGGGTGTGTGTTGTGTGTGTGTGTGGGGGGGGGGGGGGGGGGGGGGTGTGTGTGTGTGTGTGTGTGTGTGTTGTGTGTGTGTGTGTGTGTGTGTGTGTGTGTGTGTGTGTGTGTGTGTGTGTGGGTGTGTGTGTGTGAGTGTTTATCAAACCGTTTGTTAACGAATGCAAT
>BOPN01004352.1:93799-99763 GCA_017312705.2 Penaeus japonicus | reverse complement strand
TATATATATATATATATATACACACACACACACACACACACACACACACACACACACACACACACACACACACACACACATATGTGATAGAAAGTACACAATACGTGAAAAAGAATAAATCATAGGTTGTAGCGTGCCCAAGTGTGTTCCCTCGTGTGGCACTCCCCCAAGATGATGCCAACCCAGGCGACCATCACCATCTTCCTCCACTCCATCATTTGCCACCATATGTGTCAAAATGGTTCTGTGTATTAACTCTCATGTTATGTTGTCAAAAGGATGTTTGGACGGGGCAATGAGTCTCAAATTCTTTCTTGATTTGTAAATGGACAGATTATGTTACATCTAATGTTAGCCTACCAAATGAATATCAAGGAGTTGCTATTGAATATCTTTCACAGTGCGACTGTCACCTGAGATCAGTAGTGCTTAAAGGAAGCATAGTTCACCAGATTTCTAGTTGTTGCGTGTCCTGTGGCTGGACTCCCTTCAATAAAAGGATCAAATGTACAGGTATATCACTTATTATTTAGTCATTTTTACACCTTGTCGCCCGAGTAACTCCCACGATACGCCCTCACCAACACGTCAGTGAATGCAATGTTTGTGGAAAGCACTTGCAATCCAATTGAATTGAAGTGAACAGAATATATTGAGTGAAGTGAGCACATAAGTAAAGTGTTTATGATGAAGTGGGAATATTAATACTTTTCATATATCGAGGTGAGGCAAATAAAGTTAAGTATTGTTGCACTTAAATCTGTAACTTGTGTATGATGTAATTTTTTATGTACTAAATGTACTATGGTACATTGATTTGCAAGAGATATGATAAACATATTCGCCACAGTCTCTATAACTCTTTGAGTTTATGTATTTTCATCATGATTAAAAAACTGGTCTCTTTTATTGTGATGGTGAATTGTCTCCACAGTTACCTGGAAAGCACAGACCTATTTTTCTTACTTTCTGCAATCTGGTCAACTTCAGGTCAATATGTTTTTTTTATTTTTTTATTATTATTTTTTATCTTTTTTTTCTTTAGAAAGAGAATACGTGCTGGCTCCATAATGAGATCAAACACATTTACCCTTGTTATGACGGAAGCTGCACTGCAGAACTACGCACAATAACATCACGTTAGTGTTCTCTGGCCTCGAGCAGATTTACGATACCACTTGGAAGAATGGCATACTCTTTAAGTTGCTAGATATCGGTTTGAGATGAATATTGCCCGAATCCGTTCAAAGCTTCCTCGCTGATGGAGAAACGGGGTACAAGCGGGAAATAAGATTATTTCCACCGTGAACATCAGCTGGAAAGGCTCCAATAGGGAATGGTCTGAGTGCGGTTGTTATGGTGTTGTAAAGGCTATCTAAAGTCTGACTTTACATTATACTGAACGGGGAAAGGTTATGATATGTGCATTATGCAAGCAGACATGAATACTGTCATAGTTTAGGTTGCACAGGGCAACACACACACACATAATCACACACACACACACACACACACACACACACACACACACACACACACACTACATGCGATGTGTGTATACGTTTTATACGATGTATGTATACATACATATATATATATATATATATATATATATATATATATATATATATATATATATGTACATACATCCATATATATATATATATATATATATATATATATATATATATATATATATATATATATATATATATATATGTACATATCTCTCTCTCTCTCTCTCTCTCTCTCTCTCTCTCTCTCTCTCTCTCTCTCTCTCTCTCTCTCTCTCTATATATATATATATATATATATATATATATATATATATATATATATATATATATATATATATATATATATACATATATATATATAAATATAAATATATATATATATATATATGTATATATATATATATATATATATATATATATATATATATATATATATATATATATATTTATATATTTATATAAATATATATATATATATACATATATATATATATATATATATATATATATATATATATATATATATATATATATATATATATATATATATATATATATATATATATATATGCATGTATACATGTATAAACGTATATATATATATATATATATATATATATATATATATATATATATATATATATATATATATATATATATATATATATATACATGTACATATATATACATATATATATATATATATATATATATATATATATATATATGTATATATATATATATATATATATATATATGTTTATATATATATATATATATATATATATATATATATATACACACACAGGTGTATTTAGAGTGTATCTATTTTAATCTAATACATACTTTTGTAATAATGATAATGATTATGATGATAATTATAACAACAACAGCATGATTATGAAAATGATAGTAATGATAATAAAAATTACAATGATGATAATGATGATAATGATTATGATTATAACAATAATAATAGTGATGATAATAATGATAACAAGAAAGGATAATGATAATGAAAATATTAATAATGATGATAATGCTCACAGTGATAATGATGATAATAATAATGATAATAATGATGATAATGATATTGATAATACCGCTTACATTAGTACTTCGAGCTGTGACAATGAACTGAATAAAACCTTAAAAAGGACAAGGAAGGATTTTACAAAATTCAATAGTATTAATTTACATATTGTTTAACGTCAATCACGGGGACTGTAAAAAATATCTTTAAGAACCGGGAGTTCCAGAAATAAGCAAAATGCAATTATAGTAATAATGATAATACCAATGATATTACTATTACTACTATTACTACCACCATTACTACTAGTACTAATAATAAAGATGATAATGATAATAATAGCAACAATAATTATAGTGATGATAACAAAAAGAGTAATAATACTGATGATAATAATGATGATGATAATGATAATGATGATGATATTGATAAGAAAATGAAAATGGTAATGATGATAATGAATATAAAAAATAATTATGCTAATGATAATAACAATAGTTATAATAATAATGATAATAATAGTGATAACATCAATAAGAATAATGGTAATCATGATAACAATAATGTTAATAAAAAATACAATAATGATAATAAGGCCAATAATGATATTGATGATATTGATAATAATAATTATAATGATAAAGGTAAGAATAATGATGAAAGTAATAGTAATGATACTGATCGTAATGATAGTAATGATAATGATGATGATAATAATAATAAATATTATGATAACAATAATGATAATAATGATAAGGATAATAATAACAATGATAATAATGATAATGATTGTATCTATCATAACAATAACAAAAATAATCATGATAATCATAATAAATATTACATATAAAGATTTTTACGATCTCATCAGAAGTTTAGCTCCTTTGATTGGAATCACTTCCGGGAGATGGCAGGGTTTGAAATCAGTTTTCCATCTTTGTCTAAACTCTCGATGGACGATTTTTATCTGGAACTGGGAGTGTAATTGAATGCATGTCGATAGTAATCAAGTTTGCAGATAATTTAATTAAGTTCGTTCTTGGACTTCTGGCGTCTCTCTTAAGTTCCAAATCGTTATGACAACATTGAACTGCATTGCTCATTTTTGTCAGAATAATAGTTCTGAGTATGTCAATGATGAGGTTTCTATAAAAAGGAACTATTACTTTCATTGTAATAAAATACGGTGTGTTTGCTATGAGCATGCATAGAAAAAGCAATGCTTGAATCCCCGATGAATCATTCTTTAGTGTGTGTGTTTTACAGCGTTATGAATGAGCAAGAAAAAGCTAGCATTGGCCTTTATTACACATAATATCAAATTCAAAATTGTTTCTCAAATAGTTTTTCTTTGCTGATTAACAGTTCAATCCATATGCTTTGCTTTCTGTTTTCGTGTAAGCATTTTTTAATCTATATCAATATAAAGCATAATCCTTCGTCATCATAATGAGCCCATATTCTAATTTTTACGATTGGTGATACATTTGCTACAAGCATTTGAATAATATGTTTTCCTCTTTGTTTAGATAAAGCGCTGAGTGATTAACCCGAGAAGGAGAAATAGTATGCAGACTATGATCTCGATTTGTCTCGCAGGTAATGATTATAATAATAGTAAGCTGATAAGGATGATAATAATTATAAGTATAATAATAATGATGATAATAATAATTTGTGTAAAAATGAGTACACTTATTCGGAATACAAGTCGAGCAAAATGCAGAACATTACTGCACAAAACACGAAGAATTACACTGTGCTAACAGGCATAAGCTAACGGTATCAAGAAAAGTAATCCATCTGCTCATGAGATCTTTCACGATGCCTCGGACCCTTGGCACAAATATCCTTTGGAGAAATAGAAGTTGCTCTGTGGAACTAATTCACACAACAACACTGTATAGAAGCAAGGCATATTGCATGACACTGGTTTAAGGGTATTACTCTTGGCGACAGAAAGTTAAAGGTAGGTAGGACACAGCTTACTTAATCTGATAAATTAGCTAGAAGTTTGCCAAGCGTGACAATAACCATATTCTAATGGCTGTCTTGTGCACTACGTATGTGGGAGACTGAATGAGGCTGCGTAGTTGGAAACATCGCAAAAGAAAAGAGAATCAATTTGTACCTCTTATGAGCGAACATCGCATTTTGTCTAAGATTTTAAGCTCTCGACTTTGATTTGAAATCTATGGCTGATATGAGAACCCACGTTAAAATAGTTGGTTTTATCCTGCAGGGTAACAAATTTACCTTATTATTATACTATGATTGTCTATAAATGGTGTGTCAATTTGCGCTGCAGACAACTAACCCACCGTATTTTGTCCAGGAAGTGAGGTTCTTGGCTCAAGTACTTGTCTTATGGCTTATTCAGTACGCCAACCATTTTAAAATGAAGGTACTACTGCCTTCGGTATCTCACTTTCTCATGTGTCATGGGGACACAATTACACAAGAAGTTATTTGTGACAAAATTATTTAATTTCTTTAAAAAATTGGACCATATCCCATTAAGATTAGTAGAATCTGAACAGTTGTTTTTAGATAATAATCAAAGTAAAATTCACAATGAAATTAATAGAATCTCTCTGCATCAAGAATGGTGAACCATTTTCATCCTGTGAATATATGAACCTGTATTACTTAAGGCTACAAAGGACTCCAGAATCTCCTCCCGAGCGAAATATTTTCATCTCTTTCGAGGACAATCTCACGGCAGAAAGGTGAGTTGATTTTTGAAGATTCTCTACCAAAACGTTCTAAATGACCCCATTGGACTAATATTTGAGAAAGCTTGATTGTTCACTTTTTGTGTGCTAATAAAACAAAAAACAAACAAATAAACAAACAAAAAATGATTTACATGTAACAACGGATATAAAGTACATGTATATTTGCATATGCATTATAAATGCAAATATTAATTATAAAGGGATCATACATAATTTTGATAACTTTTGTCGTGAATTTATTCTATGTATGGGTATATATGGAATTAAATCATTAAAAGGGATTAATAGAATTAGCACTTTTGAAATATTGCAAACTATTTGTGAGTGATATTGTATGTTTGCGATGTGATACAAACAGTTCCCTCGTAACCCCTTTCTGTAATGCGCGTGTGAGCAGGCATTTCTCACCTGCTCTTACGCCGCCAGGCAATCGACTCTCCGTACCACTTGTTCGGATGATAGAACCAAATGCTATCGTAAATAGTTTATATTTCTTTTTACAATTATAACTGATGTCTTAAGACACTAGGCGTCACTACAGTTTGCCCCGTGTGCCCCGTGTGCCCCGCGGCTACAAGCAGAAGCACCACCACGCCGTAAACAAGCCTCCTGATCCCTGGGCGGTGTGGCAACGCTTACAGGGACGTGGCGACGCATTTATGTACACACACACACA
>BOPN01004352.1:58799-61299 GCA_017312705.2 Penaeus japonicus | reverse complement strand
AGAGTGAAGGTGGCTTGGCTTGGCCTGGCTTCTTCGCGACCTCAAGCTTATGAATAATAGCGGCTGGACGTGGCCTCGTTACGACCTCAAGCTTGTGAATGCAACGAAGACAAAGGGGAGAGGAAGAGGGGGAGATGCCACTATTGAGTAGACGGCAGAGAGAGGGACTAGACGGCGAGAAATATGGAGAGGAGATGAGAGTAATATATCAAGAGCAAATGAAAAGGAAGGAAGGGAAATGAAAAATATGAAACTCGCTCGCACATTCTCTCTCTCTCTTCATCAGAATTTTTGTTCAGTTTGTGAAGTTATATCTTTCAGCCACGTTTAAGAAACTACGTAAGTATCTCTCTCTCTCTGCAGCCTTGTAGGTTGCACCTCCAGTGCACTGCTACCCCTTCAGACTACACGTCGGTTGTATCGAATCACCCTGTGGTGTGGACAAGTGTGGAAAATCCTTTTGCAATGTGTCGAGCCCCGATGGATGGGCAAGCTCTAGACGTGAGGTGTTCAGTCTTTTGTCGCCCATCGCACATTTTTACATATTTTAAAGAGATTGCAGCATGCCGTCGCCCACCTTTTAAGCTAATTATTTTATTCCAAAACAAACTGCCGCTCACTTAAAATCGTCCGCTAGTTGTCTAAGACCCCTGCCCTAGATCCACCTAAGCTCTATCCATCCACATTCAAAAACTTCCTTTGACCAACCTTAGTGTATGGGTATGCAAATTAAAGTTTACTTTTTACTTTTAATTTGATCTTCATCGGAAGGCTTATTATCCTGGTTGCTGAGCAACTTTGCTCCTCTTCATATGCGAAGGGCCAGAAGAAAAAGAAAAAGAAAATCTTGATCCGTTTTCGCCTTCATGTTGGTTTGACAGTGTTGTCTAGCGTCCCGCTGTAGCATCCCTTTCAAATTCAGCAGGACTTCATTGTTCCAGTTAGAGTACCTTGCAATAAGACAAGATACCACCGGTTAGGCATCACTTTACTCCTGTTCAAGTATGATAGGACAAATACTGTGCACGGCATGTTTTATTTAAAATAGTATTCCTTTCATGTTATGAAAATGTCTTTGACTGTTGTTAGGTTTAACGGCAACTGCGCCATCCGAGAGAAGTGCTGCTTCGCACTTTTCCTTGTACAACTGTCGTATTACATCCTTAGATTTTTTGTGGTACATTTGTGCAAGACCCCTGATGGTACTTTTTCAATCTCATTGATTGAAGTCTGGTCCCTTGTCTGGACTCGAACCAAGCAACGCTATGCTTTGCAAATGCTCGTTGATAGCCTCTTCCCTGCAACCTTAACAGTGCCATTACGTCGATTCACCCTTTCCTTTCAGGGGTTAGCGTTGGGATCGTAAAAGCCGGCTTTCCACATCATGCTCCTTAAGAATTTGATCGATTGTGCGCTAGACAGTGCATGTGCAGATATCTGTGCACTCACTCCACTCTGAGAAACCTACTGTAAGAGTGTTCTTTGTTTTTTTTTCTTCCTTTGATGTCCCGTCGATCAAATACATGACGTCGGCTCCTGACTCATATGAGTATGATATTTCTTGAAAAAACGTTTTCCTCGCTCATCAAGTTATCCGACAGCGGCCTTATCCTTTTTCCCTCTTTCTTCGAAGAGATTATCCAGATAAACTTTTCACTGCTATCCTTGCAATTTCTTTAGATATTTGGTGTTTTTGTTTGATTTGTTTCATATGCTCTTTTACTGGGAAAATGAGGGGTTATTGGCAGACATTAGATTGTTTAAGTGCTTCTAGAGTTCCATTGTTATAGTTGGTAAACGGCCGCGCCTTTTACAGAATTCCCTTGGGCGCCGGTTCCCAAAGGCTCGAGTAGATTCTTCGACGGCCACTCGCTAATTTCCTTGTCGTCTTCCGTTTTTCTGAGTCTGACCTTGTCCCTTCCGTCGCCCTCCTTTGACTTCGGTTCCCTCCTCCTCTTCGGCTTCTGCAACATTGCTGGTCGTTGCATCGTGTGGCCTTGTCTTTCCGAGAGCATTGTTGCATGAGTTGATATTCCTCTGTTTTGATTTAATGTGGTTCTTATGCAACGGTTTGCAATCACAACCTTCTCCGCAGATTTTATATCATAGATAATACCGTGCCATTTGCAGTTCTAAAAAGATTGCTTTACCCTGATCACTAGGTCATTCCTAGACAGCATGGCATACTAATTGGACTTGTCAGGCTCTCTTCCTTTATTATTTTCTAATTTGCATTATCTATAATCTTCTTTACTGATAGAACCATCATCTACTTGTTGGTCATGTTTACCTATAATCAAATGAAATGTTTTAACTAAAATTTTCAAATTGGTGTTTCATCCAATGCTTCAAAATGTATGTCACAATAGTAAATGCTAACACAACATAGGCAAATAGACATTGATATATTGATATTTATGAATGTACAAATTGTAATTCCGATTTCAATGGATATGGTGTTATTTTACGATATCATGCAATTATATCATGCTGCATTTAC